>JAAEAF010007491.1:0-58763 GCA_011037195.1 Triatoma infestans | reverse complement strand
ATTGGGGTCAATTTCTTTTGGAGGTCAAGGCTCGACCCGAGCTGTAGCACCAGGGAAGTAAGTAAGTAAGTAATTCTAAATAATTCTAAAGAATTTCAAAAATTAAATTCTTCTGATGAATTTCTTTATAATAACTAGTTTATTTACTAAAAGCAATGTCCATTTTTTGGAGTGAAAAGCGTGGAAAAAATTAATTATGTTATAATTAATTTTTGAAAATCATTTTTTTTTTTCCGGATAAATAGAAAAAAATAGTTTTAGATATACATATATATATATATATATCTCTGTACCGGGAGAGCATTCGCTGTTTAAAAAAAAAACGTTGGAGTAGTTTTCGAGAAAGTTCCAAAAAACTACTCCCCTATTCTGTTAAATCCTTTTTAACCGATTGAATTCAAATTGGAATTCTAGCAAGTCTTTTAATGAAATTTAATATTATATTGTTAAATATGTTGATCGGTCCGCAATGCTGCATAATATCTGGTATTTTATCCGTCGTAGCATGCAAATTCATTTTTTTTTCCTGACCGGTTTCAGGATTTTCATCCATCGTCAAAGCAAAATTCACCAAGTTCTTGTAGAAAGTTCACTTCTGTAGGGGTAGTGAACCCCCACCACTCATCCACTCTAGCGGAGAGAAACAGCCCCTCTCGCAAAGAGAGGAGAGGCTCGGCCAGTATATATATATATATATGAGAGATAGGCAATGAGACATCATTCAGATAGAATTCTGTTGATTTACACATCAGTTTAACATCGCTCCGTTCATATCTTCTTAGCCACGTCAGTCTGTCAGTTCAGTTCAGTTCAGTTCAGTTAGTGTAAAGTCCTTGGCAGTCAGTCATATACATATATATCAATTATATATCTTAAACCAAATCTTAAGGTGTTATTTATCACTCATCAAGCAACAACCTACACCTCCTCACAACACCCTTACACTTTAACGTAATGTTTCTGTTACACTCACACTTGTTGGCTTGTTGGTTGTATATATGTGCCGGAGGTTATAAGGTTATGTTACTATGTGTGGGTGTGTTTAATGTTATTTAGTAACATAACCTTATAACTTCCCACACATATATACAGCCAACAAATCAACAAGTGTGAGTGTAACAGAAATATTACGTTGAAGTGAACTCTTTACATGAACTTGGTGAATTTGCTCTGACGATGGATGAAAATCCGAAACCGGTGAGGAATCCATGCTACGACGGATAAAATACCAAACTTAATATCATATAAGTGGCAGAACCATATATTTTATTGTTATTGGCACTATAGAGGCCACCCTTAACATGGGTCTCCCTTCATAAAACCCTCAAAAAATAAATTTATCAATAAAAAAACGTTTCAAATTAAAGTTATAGGCATTTATTTATGTGTGCAGACAGTATACAAAGTTTAAAGAAAGCCGTTGAAATATGATTTTGACAAAAACGAAAAACAAATTGAAAAAAAAAGGCTCAATATACTCGCACTACCGGATGATGGGTTTTTGTCTCCGAAATCTTAATATCAGAGAAGCGATTTGGTTACTTAAATGATATATCAATTTTGAACTTAATGAGATTTTTCGTATTTCTGGCATACACCACTCACTGATGTAGACCATCAAAATCATTTTTTTTTTTCAGACTCAGGGGACCTAAAAACTTGTGTTTCCTGTAAAATGAAGAAGTTTAATATACGCAAGTTTAATATAGTTAATCAACTATATATACATGTATATAGTTAAAAATGTACGCAAAAGCATAATTACAATAATTATGTTACATAATAGGTCGAATGACTGGAGAAACAGAAACAAATAAAGACAGAGCACTTAAATTAGGATTCACGGATGAACCTTTTAAGTATAGAAAATAAATCGGCCGATAACAATAATTGGCCTAACTAACTAATATTGGACCGGAGAATTGCATAGTTTTTGTTGGGAATAAAAAGAAAACTTTATTATCTTAAAAACTACATAAAATTTTATGTTAATGTGCTGTTCTATCGTTAAATTAAATCACTGATGTAATTTTCTGTTAAAACTGTGCACTTACGTAAACTTAGCCGCAAATTTATTGGTGTATAATTTGAATGATAAATTTTGAAAGTGAGAATTAAACCTTTTTTTTTAGCTAAAACTTTCAATTTCCGCCGGATGTATAAATAAGATTTCACTGGAGAATGCGTTAAAAAATCTCTGTCTAAATAGAAACCTAAATAATCCATTCAAATTATTTGTTTGACCTAAATTTTAGTACGAGTTTATTTTCAAACAGGATTTGTGGTGTCTAATATTGCGAAAATTATTATGAACACATTTTAGGATATTATGTCGTTTTTGATGCCCTACTTTTATTTGGAATGAGTTTCACTGAGAACCATTCACTTTATTACTTCGCTGACGAAATAATTTTAATGAAAACTTCAACGTGAAGTTCCAGCACCAACTTCATGGAGTGTAATATAGTTTACAAAGTTTAAAGAAACCCGTTGAAATTCCGGATGATGGAATTTTTGTCTCCGAAACTTTAATAACAGATGCAATTGGGTTACTTAAATGATATATATTAGTTTTGAACTTCTTGAGAGTTTTCGTGTTTGTCTCATACACCATTCTCACTGATGCAGACCATTCGTTAAAATAATTTTTTTTCAAACTCATAGGACTTTATAACAGGTGTTTCTTTTAAGAGAAAGTGAAAAGAATTTTAAATATTAATATAAACATTAAGTGAATAGATAATGATATATGTTGATGAATACCAACACCAAAATATCATCAATCACTTACATCGATCATCCAGCAAAAAAATGTATAGAACTAAATAGACACAAAATTAATTTTAATTAGATTAAATTATATCCATCCTATTCTTCCAAAGGAAATAAAAGAAATTTTGCATATAATTAATGCAGTTATCTCAATCATATTTTTCTATTCAATTTTAAATAAAAAGTATACGAAAATTAACTTCATTAAATAAAAGCAATTTTTTTTACCTATACTGCCTGCTAAACACTCTTACTTTGGTACAATCGTATAGTTTCGATTCCTATTGGAAGGTTCAAGAGATTTATAACGTAGATTTTTTTCCCAATTTTGTGAAATTCTAGTCCCAAAATAAAAACGGAAGTACTTCCGTTCTCATAACAGACCTGGACATTTATTAATGGCACACAGATGCTGAGAGAGTGAGATTGAATGGAGTAGACCAATCTGTGTGTGCGCTAAGTGCAACCTACGTTCCCATTAAGGAAAGGTCCTTATTAGAATAGATAATCCTTAATTTTGTTAAAATTCTTGTTAAAGGAAGATTCTTCTCGACCATTCTTAAATGTTGGATAAGGATAGTGAGATTCGTTCTTTTTTTTTAAGACTAAATAAAACTTTTATTTTTGCCAACGTTTCAAAAAATATATTGTCTTTATCAAAGCATTAAAATAAGAAATATTAAAACTTCAAAACATGACATCTTTAACTTATATTTTAGGAAAATAAATAGGTGGGTACACCTCAACACCACAGAGAATAGTGGTGTTCACTATTCTATCCTTGTTAAAATAATATTATGCAATCTTAATAGTAAATATTCTCTATTAAAATAGTATATATTGTACCATATTCAACTACAATTTTAATGACAATGTTAAAGCTTGATAAATATTGATTTGATAATTAGAAATGTGATTTAAACCTTTAACACAAAGCCCATGTAGGGCTAAACTTGCCTGACTGCAATTAGTTCTGGCCTTCGCTACCAAGGTTCGTTACTAGACTATAGCTCTCCACTTTTTTCTCATAATACTGGGTCATTAACTCACAATGTCACTGTCTTTACATTCACGGGAATTGAACCCTGAATTCTCGCACTGAAGGCAAGAAGTGAAGACGTGATTAAAAAAATTAATTAAATAAAAAAAACATAATGGAGACATAGAGTAGTGGAAAACCTTTTTTATTTCATTTGTTAATTAAAAATGAATTTTACTTGAATAAACAATACTTACTACCAATTTCTGTTTTAATAAAAGTCCAAAGTGTTAGAAGAGTTATTCTTCACACAGTTATTCACAGTTTCAGATAAGTGGTGAGAATTAATGTCAAGACATATTCACTTAGAATTCTGTCTTCTCTGTTTGCATGTTTGAATACAAATGTAAAAATAAAGCAGTATCTGTTTTATGTCGAATATATGTTGTGAAGGAGGTAGTTAGTAAATATTCTGCAGTAAATATACATATTTACAAGTAAAGAGAGAGAATATATTTGTTTGTGTGTATATATGTGCGTATGGGAGTGTAGGAGGTGTCAGTGTATATGTAGTACGAACTACATATTAAAAACACGAATTGTTAGACAGGATTTTTAGGGATATCAAACCTCTGATGAAATGATTGAAATACAGCTATTAGATGTCGACTGTAATGACGGAGGTTCTGAAGAGCGAAGTATATAAATCATGTATTGAAAGCTTTAATGAGGAATAAAATAAAGTGTATGACATTGAAAGCAATGATAAAAGTCGGGGAAAGATATGAGACGCCAAAGCAGATAAACTGCTTTGGCAAATGGAGTCAATATAAATTTGCATAGAGTTTCTAGCTCTAACAAAATTACAACTTTAAAATAGTCAAACGAACCAGCCTAAGTGGCTGAGAAACAACTTATGAAGGAATATACCAAGAATTAACGCCTCCTATAAATGTAGATGGAAAAACCATCGGATTAGGCCTGCGCATAAGATGGCGGCTTTCAAAACTGGTTCATACGTAATGGCTGACATAAGAAGAATAAGAAACTAATCATTGAAATGCAAAAAGAAATCATATGCGTTCCATTCATATATTTAAATTTATTCATAATTCAAAAATTCTACTGTTTATTTCATAAGAAATAATTGAAGGTTGTTTATGCTGTCGATATTACTTTCTTAATAATTAGTATTAAAGTTTTATTCCAAAAAAAAAAAAAATATTCAACTTATGAGTACGATAGTTTGTTCGTAAACAGTATAGAGTCAACATTTAATAAGGTCAACATTCAATTAACTATCTGAAGTGTGGAAGAAATTAAGATCCAATTCTTGTTATAGAAAATAACGGTCTGTCATTGCAAACATGGTCATTGTGGATGGTCAACCTATTGTTTCGCTGTAGAAATACATGAACTGTAAGACAATACATATATACCTTTAGGGGCAAAATAATACAAAAAAATTAATCGCAACAAAACAGCTTTACCATTTAAATAGTATTTAGTTTCAAGGTGAGGGTGTGTGTAAATATGCGTGTGTATTATACTTCGTCCTTTATAAACATTTATAAAAGAATATAGGTCAATGAAATAAATAAAAAATATAGAGAGAAAACAAAATTGGATCCCTTAAGTAAAAGAGATCGGATTCTGTGTATTAGGGAGGTCGGCACTCCTCTAATATTACGTGCCCATTCATTTTAATATATATTTGTTACTCTTAAAATAATAATATTATATAATTTGTATAGGAAGTCCTTGAATTTAAGTACTTTAGGATTTTTGATATTTCAATTAACAAGAATTTCACCTAATTAGGTCATTTGATTCGCAAACTATAGCTTTCTTAATTTGGTAACTCATTGGTAACATATGGGCGAGTTTATAATAGTTCCTGTTTTAAGAAGACTTATTGGTAACTTTTCAATATCTGATTTTTATTTCTATTTTAATTAAGTAAAAAAAACAAATTAAAAAAATCTGGTGTGAAACACTCACACTACTTTCTCTTAGTACCTCTTACACGACTAAATGATCAATTTTTTTTCTTGACTCTTCGAATTTTGACTAAATATTTTATGATTCGGTAGCATGGCCACACCAGTTTCCTCCGAACCTAATTTAAAAAAATATAATAATATCATTTTCTTGGAAGAAAGATGTAGGTCTTCCAAATGAGTATTAATATACTAAAGTTCAAAGAAATCCCCGCTTTAGTCGTCATCCAAAATATAATGGAAAAATAAATAAGTAAAGTTTACGATTCACTTCAGACCCGGAATTTTTAGCAAGATAGATTTTAGCAACATATTTTAATTATCATTAATATTTTATAGTTATTAGAACCGTACAGTTCACTAAATCATCGTTATATGGAATTTAAAAAAAAAATTTTTAGAAAAGCGCAAAAAAAAAAAACCAGAAAAATCTATTGAGGAAAGCGGTACTTCCGTTTGAGGAATCTTGAAATATAAAATACTGTCATATAATATAGAAATGTCAAGTATAAAAACTTCGTTTTTTGAACTATGCTGTTCACACATACACACACCAACACACACACACACCACACAAACTTTTTTTTTTTTTTAAGCACTTTGTCGGATCTGGAAAAATCTTGAAAAATACTATCTTTGGTAAATACTCAATTTCGAAGATTTGCCATTATCCGTAATACTTAGGAGCAGTATGAGAAAGTAATGTTTTTTCGCGGTTAGGCAAACCATGCTGACGTCTATGTATTGCAGGAAGTTGTTTACATATCAATTTCCTCAAATCCCTTTTTATTACTTTTTGTGGATTTGTTAGAAGATAAGTATATTACGTTTAAATGATTACTTGAAGGAAGGGAATAGCTAAGTGGTTAGGACTGGACTCCCACGCGAAGGATCCGGTTCGAGCTCAGCTGTGCTACCCTTAGATTTTTTTCTTCCTAGGAGCGCCTCTACAGCTCACTGTCCGGTGATGGACAGTGTTGACTTTAACGAGAGAAGACTGTCCGGAAGCCGGCAGTGCACTGAGATGGCTCCGGGCGCCAATGACCATAGATGTTGACGCGCCTTAAAAAAAAAGAAGAAGATTACTAGAAATCATTGAATTGAGTTTTATAATTGATTGACTGTAGTCGGGTTATTGGTTGGTAATTTTTTTTTTTTTTCATACAAAAATACAGGATGTTCTGCATTGAAAGAAATCATATTCTTATCGATGTAAAATTTATGTAAATGAACATTTCTTCCCTTAATTTTTTTTTATGACGTCAAAATTATAGAAGATTTTTTTCAAAAATAGTGATTACCATCCCACACTTTCATAGAAAGATCCACTTCAATAAACACTTGCTGCTTGTTTGTTACAATAATTACAAAAAGATGTTTAATTTTACTTTATGCCATTTTGGGATGATGGAAAGTTCCAAATTCTTAATCAATTGATTATTGAATCATCAAACAGATTCAAGTGCATATTGTAAAGTTGAAGATCTAAGGGATTTGATGATCCTGAAATTTAAAAAAATTAATTTTTTTAATTAGTCTCAATTGAGGTATTAAAAACTGCCTGTTTGGCTTGTTTCACTTTCGGATGGCTTATGGAATTGAGCTTTGGGGTGCCGCATCTAAAGCCAAGGTGATTTTCAAGCTCCAAAAAAGAGCAATAAGAACAATGTTAAAGAAAAAAGCTCGAGACAGTTGTAGAAAACTATTTGGAGAGCTGAATATTATGACACTATCCTCTCTGTTCATATACAGACATGCTCTGAAACAGAAACAAGAAATAAACAAGGATTTCAGGAGCAAACAATATAACTACAACATTCGTAGTAAGTGTGATATAAACATACCTAAAAACCAGGTTGGTCAAGACAGAATGTAGTCCGAAAGTAATCTCTGGAAGAATCTACAACCATATTCCAAGAGAAATTAGAGAACTGAGTGATCCAACATTCAAAAAAAAAGCTGAATGGTTTTCTTATGAAAAGCACATTTTATAATTTGGATGAATATTTCCAAGAAAATTACAGCGTAGAACGATTTAAATGAACAGATACACTTAAACTGAACATAGAACTAATAAAATGTAAAAGATTATAAAGATATGTCTATATAAATAAGTATAAAGGTCGCACACAGCCAATATCTATGACAATAAGTTATAATGAATTAGTTTGTTTATAATGACGAGCCTCTTATATTTTGTAAATATGTACAGGCAAATAAACAAATAAACAAATACCAAATAAAATAAATTTAATACGAACTGATAAATTATTTGAATATATGGATGGGTCCGCAATTCTGGATATCATCTGGTATTTTATCCGTCGTAGCATGCATATTCATTTTGTTCCTGATCGGTTTCGAATTTTCATCCATCGTCAGAGCAAATTCACCAAGTTCGTGTAGAGAGTTCACTTCCGCGTAATGTTTCTGTTATACTCTCACACTTACAACCACCCGTGTTGGTACAAGTGTGAGTGTAAGAGAAACATTACGTTGAAGTGAGCTCTCTCTATACGAACTTAGTGAATTTGCTCTGACGATGTATGAAAATCCCAAACCGGTCAGGAGCAAAAGCATATGCATGCTACGACGGATAAAATACCAGATGATAAATTATTTAATTGATAGAGCCGTTTAAATAAACAGATTGGTTCTTAAATTATTTCTTCTGGTATTCTTAGAAAATCTCTTTATAATCATTTATAATTGGTTATATATTAAATCGAAGCTTTGCTATTTCGGAACTCTGAAGCATATTTTTTTATGAAAAATGTTTTAAAGTAAAAAAATTGGAGTAAGCTCTTTCAAACAAGCTCAAATCTCATGAAGTTCCCATACCGGCTAAATTTGATTAAAGTTTTTTCTTAGCGATGATATTTTATAATTTAGTGACTCACTTAAATATTCATTTATTAATAGTATCAATTGTCTGAACATGAAATTTCCCGCCTCTGTGTTTTTGGTGATCTCCCAGTAAAGTAAGAATAGTTCATTCCAACTTATGGAATAACTTAATTCCAAGAAAAATAAAAAGTGAATTTTCTCCTGTATTGTTAAAGCCCCTTCTCTCCCAAAAAGGAATGACCAGTTGAGATCGATCTCTAGAGAATTTACATTAAGAAAAAACGAGCTGAAAACAATTGCTGATCAAGCGAGCATTGAAAATATAAGAAGAAAAAAGGAATGTATAGGTTGAATGGTGAATTTTAGGAAGTAAGTTAAAATAGTATGGACATATCTGCAGAGTGATGTTCCAAAAATAGCCAATAGAGAGTACGGAAATGGATTTCTGCTAGAAAGAGAAGAGAAAGAAAAGCTTCATCTTCATGTTGATGTCTGGATTCTTAGAAGCATGACTTGAGGCGACCCAATTTGTGGCTAAATCGTCGTAGAAAAGGAAAAATATATAAATACGATAAGAAAAAACTTGTGGAATTAATGTCATTACAAGAGTAAAAGAGAGAAAAGATAATTGAAAAAATAAAAATGGAACATTGCAACATTACGTCACATAATATATTGTGCAGTGTTTTTGTATAAAGTTTGGTTTTTGGAGGAGGTCATGAACGAAAGGGGAGTTCGGAGGTCATTTAGAACGGTGGTTTATTGTTCAAGTATACGGAGTATATGGGAGTTGCTTTTGATCACTTCTCTAGTTACCCACAATTATATTGTATCACGTTCTAACTTATTTAGTTTTTTTCTTTCTTTTTCAAAATAGTATTTTATCTAATAAGATATCTTATGTTATGATTTATTATCTGTTTGAAATAAATCTATGCAAATGAATTTTTAAATTTACCGAAATGGTGAATTTAGTTTCCATGATTACATAGACCTAGATTTCTCCTATACTCAACAACTTGACTACGTTTAAAATTTAAGTAAATATAGTGGGGAGCCCCTACTCATGGCCTAAGGCGAACTTTAACTTCTTGTCTGAAGAAACAATGTGGGTCCAAGGACCCATTGTTTGGCGAGGTAGAATTTTTATAGAAATAGCAGATGATCATTTGAATTGGATTGATGAACTCTTAACGTCTGTTGTGCTATCTAATTGTTTAAGTATATTCACCAAGCCTGTTCTTTTTAATCAAGCCTATGCGCTTTTAGGTTGACAGATACTTTATTCATATAGTATGAGGAACTTGTAATGGTAACGAGTTGATGGGGTGAAGAAATGAGAATCGCGCACAATTTAAGTCACAATTATATTTTACGATTATTTACTGAATAAAAGAGAGAGAGTTGATATGCTTGATAGCGTTGACTGAAGCAAGTCGCTTGAAGAACGATATGGCAATTAGGAAGCTCGCTTTTTCTAACATCGGTGATCTTGAGACTTGACTAAATTTATCTTCCACATTTATGAATGGACGGAAGAGTGAGAATATTTAACTGCGGAAAGAGCTCATAACAGCTTGCCTTCTTTCTTATCGTGCATATTACTCTGACCACCTTCTGTGGGCACTTTTTTGGCACATTCACTGCTAATGGCTCACTTCCTGCCACTAATAGGCCGTGAAGTCATGACTGAGTGGTACAGTGCATGTACGCCGCCTTCAATCCTTCAATAGTCAGTACTCAAAATTAGTCAATATCAATAGTCAAAATTAATGGAATATAATTTAATTTAGTACCTAGTTTTATACCAGATAATGTATAATTCTTGACTTATCTTCTTTCAGTGAGAAAACTAGTTCCTGTTTTTTGAACCGTTCAGAATAAAGCCATTCCTGCTTGTGAGCATTGGTTTTCCCTTTTCAGCCAAGCGAGGCCCAAACGTTACATTGGTAAATTCTAATTCTGCAGTATTTTCTTATTAGGCCAGCAGATATATTACTGACTTTAGCCTTTGTGGGGCAACCAGCTTTTGGATTTTTTTTTGCTCGTCCATAACTATCACATTTCCAGTCAGTAATAACCTTTTTTTTTTCCAGTGATAGCTCCATTGTGCCAATATGAAATACTGCAAAAGATACGAGGTGTAGTGAGGATTCTACATAGTCCAACGAAAGAGAACTGATTTCCGCTTCACAGAGATCATTTTTGAAAATGTTTATCCTTCTCTTCTATGAGGATAAATTCTCATCCTGTGTTCAAGGTCATCAGGTTTTTCTGGGCCCTACTGATTTATTTTAAAATATTATAAAATAATGCGTATTTCTAATATTTTTACTAAACAATAAATTCAATTCTGTTAAATCCGTAAACACGAAAACTTGACGATTCAACTTCAAACAGTTTCTTATTAGTACCCTTGAAGATAGTTCAAATAACGATCTAAAAGATTGTTTACAACAATTCACATATCTTTAGATATTTATACATAATATAAAGAATTTAGTTAGAAAAAATAAAAATTGCCATTAACGCCTTTCATAAATTATAAGCTAATTATATCTAAATTTGTTTACGTTGTTATTGATGTTATAAATTTAATTCTTAGATTGTTTAAAGTTATTACAAAAATTTCTCAGTAACTAATGGTAACTTATAGAGGTAATTTATTTATCCATTATAGAGGTAACTTATTATATCATAATTTAATTGTATTTTGTTGAAATAGCTTCAAATAAATACACCAATCTTTTTTAGCTTTCTTATTTATTTTTTGTTGTTTTATTTTATTTTTACCGTAAAAACTCGGACGTTTCTGCATGTGATTACGCCATTTTCAAGAGTTGATTTTGTACAATATATAAGGTACAACTTTGATTTATAATGAACCATCCTTTATTTTAATTGACATGTAAAATCGTGAAGCGTTCCATATTTTTATTAGCCTATAAACAAAGGGGGAGAAAAAAACTTGTCTAATAATTTAATCAGAAAAAAGCAAATGAGGTGTGTGTATTTGAAAATTTTTATCGTTGACGTCATATTGAAAACTAATCTTTAGTAGTTGATGAAAAACACCTGAATTTCAAAGGAATTAATTCAGGTAAATTAGGTTTTTTTTTATGTTTTTTTTAATTTTTGCCAGTTAATTTTATTATATATAAGTTCACATAAAAAAAATAAACAAAAAGAAAATCTTAAGTACATTGTATTTCTAAGAAAACATAATTTTTAAGTTATATTACCCCCAACCCTCCCAAAAAAGGAAGATTATTTAAAATGGTATTTTCCTGCTAATAGAATTTTAATTATAATTAAATATATATTTTTCATAGTTTTAAAACTTCAATTACGAAGTATTTCAATGATAAAAGTTTTTCTCTGTAGTTTGTAATTAAACATAGACCTAGACCTAGACCTAGTATTCATCAAAATAATTGAGTAATATAAAGAAGGTCGTAATTTAATGAAAGTTCAATTAATTATGCAGTTTTTTTTTTCTTTTTTTTTTTACATCATGGAATAAATAGATAATTTTAATCCAAAAAAAAAAATACTCATTAATGATTTACTTTCATCAAATTAATTATCAATTATTGTGAATCTTATATCACGATTTATGAACAAATGTACTAATTTTATACTATAAAATTTAACTTTTATTTATTTTTTTTTTCGGAAACTAATGAGGCTTACAGAAATTGCCAATTATTTCATATGTTTCTAACTTTTAGTTCTTCGTCAATTATTTAAAAATCAAAGTGCCGACATTAATTACGTTAGATTTCATAACTTAAGCAAGAGACACTTATACAAGAGTCTCTCTCTCTAAGTGTAGACAGTTAAAAGAAATCATACATCATTTAATATATTGCACAATTCAAAGCTAGAGAATAAAAAATTAGAAACCTACCATGGATTAAATACTGCCAAAGAAGGAAGGTTCTCCTTCTTTAGTTTTTGAGGATTTTTATCTAAGAAACGGTATCTAAAGTTTAGAGCAGCAATATGCCCCAAATCAGAGATTGAATTGCATCTAGCCACAGTTCTAGTGTTCATTAATGATAATGGTCTTGTGTGATATGAAACCGGAGTGCACAGTCTGTGTATTCTGTACAATATCTCCTAATAGAGCCTGGTTCAGATTCCCAGTAAAACCGACTAATAATTACCGAACTCGGATTGTTAAATCTAATACTCTGAACTGTAGAATATATATAACTATACTAGATCTAAATAATATTCTTAAAAAAACGTTTTAGACAAATTCTTAACAGAGCGCTCTGGCTTATGTTACAGAATAAAAAAAAAAATCTGGTGTGGAACACTCACTCAACTTTCTCTTACTCCAGTTTTCAAAATTATAATTGACAAATTTTATGGTTAGTGGTCCAAATTTAATAAAATTCGACGGAGTTCGTCGAAATTCATCGAAAACTGAAAAAAGTGTTCAGTAACAGTGCACTTCCGGTTAATTAATTTTCTTGAAACTAGGAATTTTGGCAATCTATTTATTTCTAATTAATTGTGCTTGGATGTTAGAATTGTATAATCAACTTTGATAGCATTTTAGAGAAAAACATAACCCTACCCCCTCCCTCAAATACCCCCTTCAATGACATTATCTGGAGAAATATATCAAATAAAAGTTGTGGCTCTTATACGTGTAGTTCATATTCCTGGTTTAAAGAAAAATTGTTGGAGCCGTTTTCAAAAAAAAATACCAGAAAACTGAAAAATACATTTCAGTAAAAACGTACTTCCGAGCGTCCGATTTTTTTTTCAAACATCGGAATTTCAACAACATATTTAATTCTAATTAATATTATTTAAATGATAGAATTGTATAGTAAACTAAAATAGCTCTTTACAGCGAAACCTAACCCCACCCTTTAGAGGTAAATTCAATATTGATTGCCTTTAAATTGAACATAGCATGCTGACTTATTCTATTTTGAAAATTTTTTACCTCCACCCCTCCACAGTGGTATTAATTCCAGTGTAAACATTTCTTTTCTAACATAGTCGTGCATCAAAACACTATTTAATAGAGTTGATGAAACACATCTTATTTTAACGATATTTTGTAAAATAATAAAAAGGCCAAATAGACATCAAATAACATGTAATCAGCATATTATATCTTTAAAAAAAAACGCTAAAGACAGACAGATGTACATTTAGACAAATCGTTAAAGCCCCAGCACTGTTTGTAGAGAAGGTCAGAAAGTCAGCTTGTGGCAAATACACCTTGTTTTGACATGTTAAACTGAGAATTATGTCACGTGTATAACCTTCTATGGTTACGTTTACACTTAACGAGCTAATCTCTACTACAAAATTAATTAAAATTTTTTCCAATAGAATGATTCGAACTTATATATATATATGTATATTACAAACAAATTAGTTGCCTTGTAATCACTAAGACAATCACCAATCATTCAACATCAAAATGGTCAAAATTTATTAAAATATAAAAAAATAATGCCCTGAATTTATAATAAAAAGAAGATTAATAAAAAAAAAAATTTAAGGTTACGAAGAATCTGTGATCTAGGCTTAATCTTTGCTAAGAGTCACAGTCATATAAACTAGTATATAAATTTCACGATCTATATTTAAATATAATCCAGTCCAACTAAGCGTTGAATTAATATTCAAAAACTAGTTTAAAGAAAATTTGTCTTTTAGAATTTGTATGTGTGTTTAATACCAGTTTTTTTTTTTTTACAGCTGACATTTTGTGTGATCTAATTATTGCAATGTAAAGTTGCATCCAGCTAAATAAGACCCGAGTGGTAGCAATTTTCTATTTAGTAAACATAGTATGAATTTTTTACCTTAAATAAAATTTCATCAGAATAATTACTAGTATATATTGTAACGTTTTTCCATCTAAACTAGCTACTGCAAGTATAGATAAAATACTCTAAACTTCAATAAAGAAAACACCAATTTATTGTTATACACAATAAATTACAAAATACTATACTCCAAAATAAATTACAATAATAATTACTTCACAGTTTAAACCACAAAAGTTCATTTTGTTCCCTTTTTATACACTTTTCACAAACGTACACTTCGTTTGTAACTAGAAACTCTCCCAATTCTCTGCGGTCCCACTATTTATACCGGTGGAGAATCTTCTAGATCCTTCTCAATCCTTCCAGAGAAAACTACAGCGCGTCGCCAGTGCTTCCTAGCGGCCACTAAGAGAACTTGAGGTTCCTACTTCCTCTCCTAGATGGCACCACTGGCTGCGTTACAATATTGTCAATTAGGTATTAACTTACTTTGAGAAAATATTGCAAACATCGCAGTCCGGTAGATAAGTAATTGTCTGTCCGATGGTATATAATTTGATGAATTTTATGTTAATTTTGTTTTATCTTTAATAAAATTGAGTGGAAAATTTACTTTGTTTAGGGACAAATAGTGAAAAGAAGGTTGTTCTGTAAGTCTTACTAAATTTATACTTTAACGTGGAGCACAAGTTAAAGTGACTTCAAAATTTTTTAAATTCCCTGCAGGAAATTCAGACATTTTGTCCAAATTCAGTACGATAAAGATGTAATTACTAATGTAACCTTAAATAGAAATTAAATTGAAATTATGGATATGAACTTCGGCTGCCAATCCCAAAGGAAAGAAAAAAAGGATTTTGAAACACTTATTGAAAATGTGGATGGGTCCGCAATGCTGGATAACATCTGGTATTTTATCCGTCGTAACATGCATATTGATTTTTTCCTGACCGGTTTTGGAAGTTCATCCATCATCAGAGCATATTCACACCAAGTTCGTGTAGAGAGTTCACTTCAACGTAATGTTTCTGTTACGCTCACCACTTGTTGGTTGTATATATGTGGGGGGGAGGTTATAATGTTATGTTCATATATACATAACCTTATACCTTCCCACATATATACAACCAACAAGTGTGAGTGTAACAGAAACAATAAATACATTGAAGTGAACTCTCTTCACGAACTTGGTGAATTTGCTCTGACGATGGATGAAAATCCGAAACCGGTCAAAAATAAAATCAATATGCATGCTACGACGGATAATATACCAAGAAACACTTATGTTTTCTAAATTCTGCGGACATCATTGTTGGTAGAGATTAAAAATACAATTTTCATTGACAAGTTAATCATCAGTATAATTCACGTTTAAAATAGATTATTCGTTACTAGGAAAATTCTAGACTGCCCAACTAGTTTTCTGAAAATCAATCATTATCACTGAGTGGCTAAACTTGCAACCAGAACAACTCCTGAAGTAGATTAGAGTGGGGAGGGCCACGCCTCATTCACTTGAGGTCTCTTGTGGATCCCCGGGGTTTAAAGCACATCCTTCAGCTTTGCTCTCTTAATCAAGCCTTGCAAAGCTGAAAGTGGCTCCGTCATGAAGCTCGTGACTTCGGGATTACTAGTAACCAGTTGAAGTAGCCTTGCTCTCGCCAGTCCGGCACACTCACAAAGATGTGTACCGAGGTTTCCTCCTCGGTCCTCCAGAAATGGCAACTCCTGAGGTATTGACGAAGCATCGATTTTATAAATCAACGCTGACAAGGTTCCGAGCACCAATAAACCGCAGTTGTTGTCGTGCCCCAAAAACGAACCCTCAAAAAAAGTGAAATAACTTCAATCTAGTCCTACACCTTAAACTCCCCATATTTATGGACCTAAGAAATACATAATTTTTTTACTAAAATTGAGAATTATTTGTTTATTATATATAAATATTGTTTTTTGTTACAGGTAAGTCAAGTTACACAATATCTTGGATTTTTTTACTGAAGGTGAGATGTGGTTAACATGGATGCACGAATCTAGGACATGTATGTATGTATGTAATTTAAACACTTAATAACGCCTAAACAGAGACGTGAGTTCGCTGATGTAAGTATTATTTCTTTTAAATAAAAATATAACATTGGAATGCAATTGAGTTTAAAAAAAGTTGAGATTTCATTATTAATATTATTGTGAAGTAGAGTAATAAAAATCGATTTTAATATTTTTCCAATATTCGTTTTTATTTTTGATTATTTTGTTTCATAAAGCTGTAAAAAATGAATGATCACAATTTAACGCACGAAAATTTCCATTTTACAAGCTTACAAAAGCTAAGTTTGTAATAATAAAACACACATTATCTTAAATCATTTAAACAAATATGAAATGAATGTATGCTATTGTTTATTGCTAAAGAATTTTATTACTGTTTGGAAAGACTTTCTAATAAAGGAATTTGAAGTTATGTCAATAATCATATAAATATGGCTGGTAATAATTTTAAAAGTATCAGAAAAATTGAAATAATTTTTAAAATTAATGAGGAAAATTGCTAACTTAAAAATAATAGAAATCATATATCGATAGCAAATATCTCGATTATTTAATATCGCAAATAATTTATGTTTTTATATCTGAGAAAAAAAAGCGCACATTATTCTCAATCAGTTTCATTGTAAATTTCCTAGTTTCAGTTTCATTACATATTTCTTATTTACTTTAAATTCATTTATTTTCTTATTATAATTATATAATAGTAAATTATATAATTTTTTTAAACAAAAAGGGCTTCTTCTTCTATTATGTAGAACGTTAGCAGGTTTTTATATTTCGGAAAGCTGGCAATTTGATTCTTATGAACTAATACTCTCCTAATTGACGTAAACTTATGGCCAACAATATTTCAAATAGACGTAAAGCTTCCTTGGGTTTCACACACAACTTAAATCGTTGGACTTCTTAGTGGAACTCTTACATCCAATCTTCTTCACTAAATTTTGCTTTATCATCATCATCACTTTCTATAACACAATTAACACTGTAGTATTAACCTGCCTTCTCCAAAAAAAAATTATTTATTTGAAAAGAGATTAAAATCCTATTTTTTTCACACAAGAGTCCAGCTTTGCTCGCCCACTCTATTGACAATTGAACGGGCATAAGAGTAGCATTATACTCTTCCGTTAAATATTATATTTTATCTGTAAGCTCAAAATCTGGTGTGAAACGTTCACACGAACTTTTTCTTACTGCAGTTGGTTAGTGCGATTATAATACTGACAAATTTTCTTTTAACATCTGGAAATATTTTTCCAGAGTTCTTAACATTATTAAAGAAGGTTGGAATTGCATGCCCCTTTGATAGTATAACGGGGTTGTAGAAGGAGAGAAATGGTCTGGTTTGAATGAATTAACAGAATATGGTTAACACTGTATAATATAATAAGTGACACTGACTGCCTGGGCTTTACACTTGAAATGATAAGAGTATGGTAGAGTGGAAAAAGGGGTAATGACACGTAGTGACTGGCTGTATGAACTCAGTAGTATGAATCTCCTCTATCTGTCTCCCGTTGCTGTATTTATGTGGTTTCTCCCACTCTAGTTCGAGAAGTGGTCCTGTCATTTTGTCTCTCTTTCTCTGCTACGAATACTCTCTTTGGATCTATTACATCGTAATGGGCTTGTTGAAGGAGAGAAATGGTCTGGTTTAAATGAATTAACAGATATGGTTAACGACTGTATAATATAAGACGTACACTGACCCCTGGGCTTAACACTTGGGAAATGATAAGATATGGTTAGAGTGGCAAAAGGGGTAATGAACACTTAGTGACGGCTGTATAATCCTCAGTATTTAATCTCGCTCTATCCTGTCTCCTTGATGTATTTATGTTGTTTCTCCCACTCTAGTTCGAGAGAGTAGTCCTGTCATTTTGTCTCTCTTTCTCTGCTACGAATACTTTCTTTGGATCTATTACATCGTAATAGGCTTGTTGAAGGAGAGAAATGGTCTGGTTTAAATGAATTAACAGAATATGGTAACACTGTATAATATAATAAGTGACACTGACTACCTGGACTTTACACTTGAAATGTTAAGAGTATGGTAGAGTGGTATTGGGTAGAAATGAACTCAATAGTATGAACTGTTCTACATCTGTGTCCCGTCGCTGTATTTACGTGGTTTCTCCCACTCTAGTCCGAGAGAGTGGTCCTGTCATTTTGTCTCTATTTCTCTGCTACGAATACTCTCTTTGGACACTATTACAGAAGGCACCCTTGGTTCAGTTAGTCATTTCACTGTAGTTACATTTTAATCCAGAAGACAGCCTAAATAATATTGAAAGAACTCAGATAACATTTGAAATTTAATATGCCACAAATCCGTGTAGGACTTCTCAAAAAAAAAGTTTCTCCAGAAAATTCATTTAGATAAAAGTTGTAATTGTATCAGTAACAGTCAGCATTCGATATTTCAAGAAAATTATAATCGTTTTCCGGAAAATTCCGAAAATAAAACTGATTAATCTATTCTGTAAAGTGGTATATTCGGTTAACCTATTTTCTTCAAATTTGTAATTTTTGCAATGCTTCTATGTTACTTTAATATTATATCGATGTTAGAACCATACTTTCTACCATCGAAGTAGTACTTTAAAAAATATGTTCTTAATTTGTTGTGGTGGTTGGTTCCGCAGAGCTGGAAAGCATCAGAGACATTGTCCGTGGAAGCCTGCTTTAAAAAAAAAAAAAAAAAAAAAACAAAAAAAAAAAAAAACAAAAATTGCGTATTTGGATGATGTATGTGAGTGATGATGTGACAGGTTTGTGGGATGCATAATAAAAAACTTAATTATATAAGAAAACATAATTAGGTATACATGCTTGCGAGCATGTGAGGGTTGCGTGAAAAAGAGAAAGAATGACTGGAATTTCTTAATTCTTTGGAACTGGAAAACTTAACTTAATTATATAAAAAATCGTTCAGTTTTAAACGAATGAATGAATTTAAAATGTTAGTTTAATCGTTGTTTAATTTTATTTAGATTTATTTTGTGTATCTTATTTTTTATTTTTTATTTTTTGTATATTCTTAATATTTTGGTTAGTTAATTGTGAATAAGTCTCCCTCCAACAACAGAGTTTAAAGATTAGACCCCCGCGTCCACTGTAAGAAAAGAATTTGCCCTTTAACAACCCAAACACGTGTTTTCCCACCCATCTGGCCACATCCCTTTACCTAGGTTAAGAGTTTAGTATTTAAAAATACACCTCAGTTAGTGTGAAACTAAGTCTCTGTACGAGTCTGTGTTGGCACACTGTCTGAAAAGTGCATCCTGAAGATGGGCGAACGCCCGAAACCGGTCGATGACCACAAAATGAAGCAGGCTTCCACGGAAAATGTCTCTGATGATATGTTCTTAACTTGGCTTTTCCTTCAGAACCACACCAAAATATCAAAGTTTTCCTAGAAAAATGTTTCAAATAAAAGTGACAGTATTATATAGATAGTGTACGTAATTGAATGGAAATCGCTGGAACCATTTGCGAGAAAAACGCATAAAACTATTCATTAAAGATGCACATCCGTTCCATGGATTTTAATCAAACGTTTTGTAACAGATGCGGTGTTTAATACCTAAACGAAATATCAATTTAAAAAGTTTAAGCACCCTGCCATTTTTTCCATTTTTGAAATATTTTGTTCAGACATACACACACACACACACACACACACACACACCATTTGTTGCACACAAAAAAAAAAATTTCGTACTCAGGAGACTTCAAAACATGTACTTCCGATTAAAACTCAATTTCGAATATATGACACTACTGTAATACTTCCTTCTTTACTACTAATTGGAGAAGGTAACAATGATATAAAAACTTATAAGAATGTAAGGTCACTTCTAAGTGAAATGTTGTCGATTGAAAAGAGGAAGTTACTTTCAAGAAAGATTGTAGAACAATTAAAGCATTAATTTAAGCGAAATTATATTAAGTTTTTCTAATAGGTATTTATTTTTTGTTAAAGTGTTTTTAACATATTAAAAAAAAAAAAATGTTTAATTTAAGAAGTTCTACTTTATTTCTATTTTTGGCAATTTCATCCAAACTTTAAAACTTGATTAATTGAAAGTTGGCAACACTGTTATTTTTATTTTTTAATCTCTATAGATTAAAAATTACAATTTTAACCACCAGTTTTAATGGAATAATTGTCACATTATTTAACTGTTGAAGAAAATCGAATCGTGAATCGCATTTCCGGTTGACAAAGTTTGTGCAAACTTATTGTATTGTATAGAGAGTCTTGTGTAGACTTATTTGAAGTAACATCTATATAGAGAGAGTTTTGTTGATTAATTGAGAAAAAATAAGTTCGTTAAATTGACGTGTCTTATTTAAAATTGTCTTTGGAATTGATAGTATAAATAAATTCATTCACATTGATTTGTTTTTGTAATTTTTACTATCTTAAAATAATTTCCATAGATAGAACAATAAAGTCAGTAAATTCCATTTATTGCACACACAAACATATGACACTAATACGTATGCTTCAGTGAAATTTTATATTCATTTTGTGTGAATAACTTTATTTAAAAGATGCTTTCAAAAGCTAGATTAGAAATAATATCTCGAAAAGAATTAATGCTATTATATCTCATAAACTTGAAATTATATCAGCCTTATGCGTGTGCCTCTAAAAAATTCCATTCCTTATAAAGGAATTTCATATAAAGATAATGTATTATATTGCAAGTTCCTTAACAGCACGTGTTTTATAAATGTGACTCATACCCACACAAATAGAATAAATTCCATAAACTTACTTATTAATAGTTAATAATAAATATCTCTTAATTATTTATTCGATGCGGGTGAATTTTATAATCTAGAATATTTATAGAATATGGAAGTTGTTCAATTATAATTCAAAATAACATAGCATATTATTAAATTAATTGAGTTAATTAAATATTGTCACATTACTTATAAAATCAGGTCTAAAAAAAAAAAATCCTGCTATAGAACTACGATTTGGAACAAAAACACAGTGTGTTTGAACTTAAATATACTGATAAAATTCCTTATAGCATGCATTATTGGGTTGGTCCTATGGGTACATTCTAGTCCATTGTCCATCTTCAACTTCACGTTAACCTCCATCACTAGAAGAATATTTTAACGACATAATATAAGGACGAAGAACTTACTAACAAAAAATCACTTCTTCCGGTAAAAATATTTTAAACAATAGTGATTGCTTTATATATTTTAAAATTAACCAAAAAAAATCCATAATCAAGAAAATACAAAAAAAAAAAAAGCCTATTTCATAAGCACGCGCTTAGCAAGTTTTCTTCATATTTGGAATATTATCAACGCTTTCAAATTACTTTAATTTATACAGGTGGTAAAAAAAATACATTAGGGTAAAGCTAGGAGAGATGACGCACATTTCAAATTTATGCCCTGTATAAAAATATACCAGATATATTAAAGAGGTAATTCCTATAAAACATATGTCAACTACTATTATCTGCAAAAAAAAAATATTTTTCAAAATAAAGACATTCTTATTTATTCCAGAAACAAAATACAAATACACTACATTTGACGCACCATAGGTAGGAGACCTCTCCTCTGTGAAGCTAACATGGCTGATCGACATGAAACTTGGTAAACACTATATCTACGAGTCCAACTTTAACGACAGCAGGAAATCTTTCATTTTAATTGCAATTAATATAGTATATAGAAAAATTAAAAAAATTATTAAGCATTATGAAAATTCACGTTATGAAAACACACGCTGATGCTTATAAATGTTCCCAGAACACAGAAGAACACACAAAATAACTGAAGTATTTTGCAATATGTTCGCTTCTGGTCTTTCTCTACTCCTGGACTAACTTCCACGACGCCACGTGGTG
Organism: Triatoma infestans; assembly: GCA_011037195.1. NCBI lineage: Eukaryota > Metazoa > Arthropoda > Insecta > Hemiptera > Reduviidae > Triatoma > Triatoma infestans. The sequence goes on along the minus strand of JAAEAF010007491.1, from coordinate 36,412 downwards.
GCAAACAAGAGAAGTAAAGCCTGCGTCTTCTCTCCTACTGCGTCATCTCTCCTAGCTTTACCCTATATGAAGTGGTGGCACTTTCAGTCGAAAGTTTAAAGTAACAGATGTTTCTAGGGCACATAAAAATACATTTTCTTGGGAAAATTAGAAAATAAAAAAAGTGTAGTAGTTTCCGGAATTTAAAGAAAATCATTGAAGCCATCTTCGACAAAATCATGAAAAACTGCATCAAAAAAACTAATCAGAAAAACTTGATTTTTTTTTGGCCCCCTACTACGCTATACTGGCTTTGCGCCTATTTGGCTATTCTGTGTTGCGCAGCTCCAGTATAAAGGATCCCCCACACCGACGCGAAACATTCGCTGCCGCGGCGGACACGGAACCGCAGCGGAACAATAGTCCTGGCGGTCTATGCATGTATTCACACTGGGTGAGGCGGATTCCGCAACTATGGCGGCAGTACAGCGTCGTTCCGCTCCAACGCTGCATGCAGAGTTTTTTCCGCTGCCGCTATTGTTTCGCCGCTTGGAATTGTTAAAAAAATGGTGTTTTCCATTTACGAAGTTCTAATTACGTGTTCTATTACGAAGTTCATTAATTTCATGAATCCATTTCCTTTTCTTTTTACTTCTGAAATAAAAAAGTGGTGTTATTATTATTATTATTATAAAAATGTCTATATATCCACTTACCTGTTTTTTACATTTTCAGCAAGTGCCAATAATAACAGAGCTTCTTCTTCATCAGAATCAGACGAAGACATTGTAATACGTTAACGATAAATATTATTAAAAAATAAATTTTGGTAGAATGTCCAAACACTCACTAAGGAAATCTAGTATGGAAAGATCTAATATTCGCTACCCGCGTCGGTGTGGGCAAACTTGTTTCGCTCCCGCGACGCCAGGAAATTTTCCGCCGCGGAAAGTTCGCATCCGCCGCGGCAGCGAATGTTTCGCGTTGGTGTGGGGGATCCTTAAAACTTTAGGCTGCGCTGGCGACTGATGTTGTTCGTTTAGTTGGATATCCAGGGAGCACGTGAGAACAACATCTAACGCGAACAACTTCACCCCCCACCAGTAAAAATAGTAAGTGGGAATTCTGGCAGATTCGGCTTTGTCCGAAACTTTCATGTCAAGTGTGTCGTGATATTTAAACAAAATATGTAGTACGATTTTTTAATTTTTTTTTTTTTTATAATAATGAGGGTTGGTGCAAAAATAATGCAGGTTTTTATATGCCAAAAAAAAAATTATTATAATTTGTATAAAACTAAGATTATTTATTCAAAATATGTTCCATCATTATCAACCATAGTTGCCAACGTGTCAGAAGCATTTTTATTCCAGTTTCTAAAAAAACTTTATTTAAACTCTCAATAAACTCGCGGAAGGCATTTTCGGTTTCACTTCGGTCCCTAAAATTTTTTCCTCTTAAGATGTTGTCCAAATGTCTAAATAAGTGGAAGTCCGTCGGCGAGAGATCGGGCGAGTATGGAGGGTGCGGAAGTGTTTCATATTTCAATTCCTGAAGTTTCCTGAGAGTTGGCATTGCGATATGTGGCCTGGCGTTATCGTGAAGAAGAATTGGTCCTTTCCGATTTACCAATGCTGGACAAAGATTTTGCAATTTCCTATGCATTTTGTCAATTTCTTGACAATATGTTTCAGCCGTGATTGTTTCGCCAGTATTTAGGAAGCTGTAATGAATAACACCTGCATAGACCACCACACTGTCACCATTACTTTTTTCGGGTGCAGGCTTGGTTTCGCGAAATGTTTTGGTGCTTCATCCTTGTCCAGCCACTGGCCTGACCGTCTCCTGTTATCGTATTGGATCCATTTTCATCACATGTCACGATTCGATTAAGAAATGGTTCATTTTGGTAGCGCAATAGAAGAGAATTGCAAATTTCAAAACGCCGATGTTTTTGGCTCTGGGTCAATTCGTGAGGTACCCACGTGTCGAGCTTTTTAACTTTACCAATTTGTTCGAGATGGCGAACGACTGTTGAGTGGTCCAACACTAACTTCTCTCGCAAAGTCCCGAGTGGTTTTGCGAGGGTTATCTCCCACCAATGCCCTAAGATGGTCGTGATCAACAACAGAGGGCCTACCGCGACCTTCCTTGTCTTCGAGATCAAAATCTCCAACACGAAATTTTTGGAACCATCGCTGCACTGTACATTCACTGATGCTTCCTTCACCCCAAACAACATTGATGTTACGCGCCGTTTGAGCCGCACTTCGACCAAGTTTGAACTCGTAAAAATAAATTTGACGAAAAAATCTTGTTTTGACATGGTGAATATCGGAGGTCTTAACTCATACAAAATGGAACACAAACTAAACTGATATTTGAGGAAAAACAACATTAATAAACATTGTTTATAATCCATTACCTAGACTGGAGGATTATCTTTGTTTACTTGGCAAGCAGAAGTAAACAAAAGATGAAAGTTCAAAAACCTGCATTATTTTTGCACCAACCCAATATTTTGTTCACATAAATACTTTGCTCACTCAAAGTACCTCAAAAACATATACTTCCGGTGAGTATTACTACGATAATTACGAACGCAATAATTTTCTTTATTATAATTAGTAAAAAAAAAAAAAGCTATAAACTTTAAAATTCAGAAAAAAAAAAATGCTATTCCGTTTTGGGATATTTATTACTTTCATTTATAATGAAGAACTGTACATTCTTGTTATGTACATGTATATTTTCTAATAATTTTTCTAAGACTTATGCTACTCTTCCCTGGAAGTTGGCTAAACTGTAAACCAATCTGGCCAGTTGCCCTGAGAACGAACGTTGGTTTACTTAAACTGTGAAGTTAGTCTCACCACAAATCCCAGCAATTCTAAATAATAAAATTGATGATTTACAACATTAATTATTTTTCTTTAAAAAAAAACTAAACAGTTTAATTGAATATTATAATAAATAAAAATAATTAATAAATTGACATAAAAAAAAAAAATTGCAGTATCTCTTTAGAATTATAATTTAATCTGAAATGCTTTTAAATTTTGTATTATTATTATTATTATATATATTTATATAATAAAAAAAGAAGGTATAAACTACTGATTAAATATTTATATAAAAAATAAATAAAAAATGATACACTTTCTCTATGGGAAATACTTGCATAATTCATTCCCATCTTATTTGTTATAAATTTCAAACTACTTGTCACTTTAACTTAATGTTTACTTTCTTTTAATACTGTATGACAGAATATTTATAATTGTGTCAAATTAAGTTTTTAATGGAAATATACGTTTTGGAGTGAGTCCTTCCAATCATGTCTCAAAAAATATGTAATGCAGCAGTTCAGATGTAAAACTAATTCACAGCTCCCACAAAATATATGTAAAGCCTTCTTTATTGCTGCATATAAAATTCTATTATATAATCAACAACAATAAAGGAAAACAAATAAAAAAAAAAACTTATTAGAGCAAGCTATATGAAGCAATATGTGAGACACTCTTAACAACTTTATAATTGAAATTCTATAATACGTTATTCCAACATGTTGAAAGTTGTATGTTACAAAATGATCAATTTCTTAAACAAAGAAACATTAATGATAGTATAAATTCTTGTAAGAATTTAAAATAAAAATAAAAATTAAATATCGTTTATAAATATTAGATATTTGTTTATAGTTAATAATATTTTATTTCACATGAAGTTTTTTTAATTCATTACGTCAGATATTATAAGTCCATCAAAGTGGAAGATATTTTAAAACTTACAGTGATATTTGCTATTACAACGTTCCATTCCTTTAGCCAATATACTTTAAATTAAGATTAATTCAAATTTTTATAAAATTTTGCTGTTCATTTTTAAATTTATTAATTTTTCTAGAAAGATTGCCTTTTAAAGTTTAACATCATAGTAGGCGTCATCAAATCGAATCTATAGATATCTTCAGAGACATTTTCCATGCTAGCCTGCTTCATTTTGTGGTCATCGACCGGTTTCGGGCGTTCGTCTTTCTTCAGGATGCGTTTGTTAAACAGTGTGATAACACAGACTTGCACAGAGCAAATACAGTTTACAATCTCAGTGTACTCTCAATGTACAGAGTGTGTAAACTGAATTTGCTCTGTGCAAGTCTGGGTGATCACACTGTCTGAACAAACGCATCCTGAAGATGGGCGAACGCCCGAAACCTGTCGATGACCACAAAATGAAGCAGGCTATCACGGAAAATATCTCTGATGCTTTCCAGCTTTGCGGTACCAACCACCACAATAACTATAGATATCTTTATAATCAAATAAACTCTATAAAGAAAATGAGATGTTTGTAAGGCAATAGCCGGATTTCAATTTTTTATGTTTCGGGTACTATTAGTGCTCTTCTTCAAGAGCTCTGTAAAAATTTGTTGGAGAAAATACATTATTGTACAGTAATGTAGTTACAAGAAAAGTGCATAGATTTATTAAAAAAAAATAAAATAAAATAAATTGAAGAAATATTATCAGATGAAATTATGACAAAGAAGTGATAGTAAATGAAATAAAATGTTATTAACAATAAGAGAAAATATAAAACAATGAAGATACCCATAGGGTAGGAGAGGAATGTACGTTAAGAACGTTGAAATCGAAATAAAGAGAGAGTAATTTCTTTAAAATTTACAAAAAACTGTCAAAAAGGTGGGAGGGATAAGAAAAATGATTACACTTAGGCGCGGTAATTTCAAATTTGGAAGAACAAATTAATGGCAAGTATCTTTTTTTTTAGGGTTAGAAAAATATTATTATAATTTGAAGTTATGATTTCTTTGTCTTTTTTAAAAGTGATAGCGTTCGGATGGAAGTGAATTTGTAAGGATTCGGATAGAAGACGTTTTGAATGGTTGGGGTAAGTGGTTAAAATGGAAGGGTTATTGAAATAGATAGCACGATTGAAAGTCAGTACATGTTTAGAGAGAGCAGTGCTATCAATTTTTTTTTTTTTGTTAATAATGTTAACGTCTAGTAGTCATGTTATCTGGGCCATTTTTGTAAGAACTGTTTGGATTCACCTATATAGCAAGCGTTGCAGTTGGGTGTAATACATGAAGTTTGTTTAAAGGAAACTTTATAACGGATAATTATGTTTGCAAGCATTCATAGAGGCAGTTTTGCGAATCAAACATATCTACTTGATTTAATCATGCAGTTATTCGCCTGTGTTCGAAACACTGTTTCTCTGATTCTATTTACTCCAATCATTAGGCGGACCAGGTGGCTAGGTAGGGAGCCTCTTTATCATTTTGCGGTCCCGAGCCAGCCGTTGCCGTTACTAAGCGGTTTTGCGATAGCCAGGTAAACTTTGGGAGACGAGAGTGTTGGAGAAACTTGGAAGGACACGACGGAATGCCTCCAGGCCAAATGATATTTTTATCAAAGACATTGAGCAAGTGGTTTCGAATAATCTTCTCTCCCTGAGTAGGATAAGATTGAGAACTTTAGTTGTCGTATTGACACCTGGGTAGCCAGTCGTTTGCATAATGTAGGGAGTACGTACAGTCCCATATGTCAACATTGTGATGGTGGAAGGAAACTCCATGATGGTCTATCACTATTTATGTCAGAGTCGAACTTTGCTGTGGCAATCGGTTCCTTTACAATTCATAGATCGCAGTAATTTATAATTTGTCCTTTGCTTAAAAAATTATTAACATATTAAAAGATAATTAATTCTAAAAGATGTGTCAAAACTTATTTGTAAGTAACGTAATAAATTGTTTATAGTCCGTTCTTATTGGGACAGTTTTTTTCTGTTTATTTAATTATTTTTTATTTTTTACATTGTTATCTAGAAAAAAAAACAAAACAAACAATCTAATTGGTCTGTAAAAATAAATTCTCTAGTTATATAGTTTGTTAAATCCAGTTATGTATTCACAGGACAGTTCTACTTGGAGAGATATATTGGTTAGAAATGAGAGATAAAGAATTTCTTCTTTAACGTGACTTTAACAAAAAGATATATTCGTTAAAACAAAGGTATCACTTTCACATAACAGGTTTATGTTTGCCATAACAAATACTTTGTTTTGTTTTTGTTTGTTTGTTGTTTTTTTTCAGTAAACATTGCAATTTACTTTGCTTGGTTTTATTAATTAAAATTGTAATATACTTTTTTCTATAATTAATCTTGGGTTTTTTGGAGATATTAAATGAAGATATTAAATCTTGGGAATTTGTGCCCTTAAATGAACTATCCAGGAGAAATGTTTCAAACAAAAGTTATAGCCCTTGATGGTATGTGGAGGTGTTGAACTAAGCCTAAAAGAAAATCATTGAACCTTTGTCGTGAAAACCGCAGTAAAACTGAAATAAAAAAAAGAAATTGAAACGGTATCTGTCACATGACAGTTGCTGCAACATGCGTAAAATATGATTTTTACGTTTTTCAACACCCCCAGAAATCCTCACTATCCTGCTAAGTGAAAACATACGTTCGCTTTTTCATGTGTGGAAACGTTTGCCTGTTATTAAATAGGTGCCTCTCAAAAAACGTACTCTACGTTAAAAATTCAGTAAAAACGCACTTCCGGTCAATCGATTTTTTTTTCAAACCATGTAATTTTGGCAACATATATAAAATTATTTTTACTAATATTATTTAGTTTATTTAGTTTAATAACTAGAATAGCACTTTGTGATCTTTATGAAACTAGTTCATTTTCAATAAATGAACCGCTCTATTTTCTTCATACTTATACACAAATTTAAATCTATTTCCCTCTGATTAGAATTTGGGGGGGGGTCATCGGCAGCTTTGGTCATTAGCAGTATTCATTATATATCTTTCCAATCTGTGGCCATTCGAGCTGGGATGACACCAGTACCTTATTTGGCAGCCACATACAATACTTTGCTCAGCAAAGTAGGGTGGAGCCATTGGATGTTAATTTTCTTCCACAATTCCCCACATATGTCATCGATCTAGCCGACGAGGGGGAGTGTGGAATATTATTGTGTCATCCCTTAACTTCTAGAACTTATTGGGGAGGGGGGTCGAACAAAAACCAAAAGCATCATTATTTTCCATCTGATATTGTAATTTTCATAGATATTTAGTTATATAACTTTGTTTAAGGAGGCTATTGAACAAACTAACTGAGAGGTGCAGTACTTTTAACATATGTTCCTGCACCTTCTATAATAGACTAATCCTAAATTAAACTAAACCTAAGCGGTTGAAATATTTTTATAAATTTTCTTTCAACCACCACGACAAAAAAGAGGTAATACTAAACCTGACCATTTATCCAGATTCCGCTACTAACACATTGTCTGCCAATAAAATACATTCACGCTATAAAACCGTTCACGCTAATAAATACATTCACGCCAATAAATACATTCATACTAATATATACACGAAAGGGAAAGTACTCGATATTCCTTTCCCCTTTAATAAAATAAACTAATCTAATGGGTGAACCTACACAACTATTCCTTCACCAGATTTCCTAACCTAATTACTAAACCAAAATTTTGTTATATAGATTTATATCTTTCAAATAATCGAATAGCCTCTTTTTATGTAAGGAGAAGAATATTATTTTTGTTGACAAATTGATTAAGAGAGATTCTGACGGAGCAGAGACAAGACTTTAGCTTCACTCTATAATACCATTTCAATACATTATTCCACCATTTAAAAGTCTGTTTAAACTTTGCAAAAATTTAGTAATTTTTCTAAAATGTGTCAATCAGTACTGTGAAAATAAGAGAAGGTCATCTGAATGATTTACACATGATTTTTTTTTTCGAACATGAGGAATATATGAGGAATTACTTTTCCTCATATATTTTACTTTAATATTGAAATAAAATCATACACATTTTGACTGCCTCTTGTTCACGCAGACTTTTGCCGTTTCATTTTGTCATTTTGTTTCAAGTTATCTCGTATTTTTATTTAATTAAGATAAGAAAAAACTGTTAATTAAAAATCAATTCAGACTAGTGTATTATTAGTGTAATATTTTGGTAAATATATATACATTTTTTTTTTTTTTTTTGGAAAACCAAAATAACCTCAGAGATTATTGACCCTAAGCATTGTGATTACACAATAAAACGTGGATTTTATAAAATAAATGGCTGAGAGTTAATTAATTTATATAACATAATTATGTTATAGAGGGTATCAGAAAAAAAAAGAGGGGGCTTATATAAGGTTAGAATCATAGATAGAAAACTGGTTCATCAGAGCAATATTAAGTACTATATAGATTTCTATTGAGGACGTCCTTTTTATTAATTTGAAATATACGTGATTTATTATTTCATTGATTTCTATTAATTAATATTATTTTTACTTTCTCTTACCAATGTATTAAGATCGTGTCAATTTTTTCAAAACTATATTTACACTGGGAAACAATGTTCTCAGACTGTACAGTACTTAAGATTTCTTCTACAAATTGACTATTGTGCGTAAATTAATATTTAATTCGGGCGGGTATCTTGTGGGAGGCTTCAATCTGTCTATATCAAGAATCATTCGCTTAAATTCACTAGGGCCATAGCCGGGAGGTTATAAGGATAATTGTAGGTCTACTAACGGGTCATTCTAGGCATGTGCATACTTACAGAGGACACGATGTGCTGATTCTGTAAGGCTAAGGAAAAAAACCCCCCCGTACACATTCTTTGTGAGTGTGCCGGCATGATGAGGATAAGGTTTTTTCCAGTTGGAAGTAAGTAATCCCGAAGCCAAGAGGTTCATGACGGAGCCATTTTCAACTTTGCTAGAGATGCTTAAATGGGCGAAACTGGAAGGCATGCTACAACTAATAAGGATCCACAATAGATTTCCCAGTGTAGGTCACGATGAAATGAGGTCATGCCACCTCTTTGTTAATCTAATTTAATTTAATTTATTTTAATGGCAGATATTGTTTTTTTTCTTTTAATTGAAAATGCATTTCAACGAGTTTGTCAGACTATGCCCCTATTGGATCTGTCTTACACAGGTCAGTCTATAAGTTATTCAACCTATTTTGATGACTTTAATTCTCATTGGCCTATATTTTATTTCCCTAAAGTCAATGGATTAAAAGAGATTTTGCAAAAATTAATGATTATGATCCAGCATTTAGTATTTATTTATTTCATTACTTTCTCTTACTGCCGTAAGAGAAAGTATGGCTTCAATGTCATGTCCAATTTTTGAAATTGCACTTTCACAAAAAATACATTTTCTCAGAAGTCATAATCTGTAAGAAAAATAAGTTCATTTTCAACAAATGAACCGCTCTATTTTATTCAAACTTATGCTTCTTTAAACTTCAAGCTTATGCTTCTTTAAACTTCGTATGTGAAACGTTTTCCCGGGAAAATCATCCATATTATATCATAATTATAATATTATTATTAGTAAACAATCTAGATTGTTAATCTGCGGTCAACTGGGTTTAATTATTCGCCTTAGCTTTGAACTGCATTTGATATATCTAAACTAATACAGTGAAAAACGTTTAACACGAAACTGAGGGGACCGAAATATTGGATTGCCAACCCAACGTTTCTGCTTAAGTAGATAGCATACGAGGAATACGGAAATGAGGAAGACCTGGTCTAATCATGGAAATACAATGTTAAAAAAGCATTCAACAAGAAGAAAATTGAAAGCGCAGTAGAGGAGCGGCCTTTGATGTTGGTGCAAATATATTAATAAAAGCATTGTGCAGTATTATCATTATATTGCGCACATGATTGGTTAATAGTTTTGAAATGGTGCAGTATGGTTGGCCTGTTTATGAAGTGAACTTATCAGATATCAAAATAAATAATAGAAAATATGACCACTAAAAATGGGAACAAATATTTGACATTTAAACGGAACAATAATAATGTTTCTGCGGCCACTACAGTAAATTCGATGATAAAAATCGATCGTTTAAATGTTACCAGCAGTTAAACATTACAATGCACTTATATTTTTTTTTTAAAAAAAAAACCATATCACATAAATAAAAATATAAAAGTTATTAAATAATTCGTTTCTGGGGGAAAAAAAAAAAACTATATAGAATGTATTTTTCGTACGTATATCAATATGCAATATTTAAGATGGTTTTAATTGATATAAAACAAAAACTAATGATGAAATTTCTATTTATAATGTCATAATTAGCTAAAAAGTTGAAACATATGTTCTCATGCGTTGGTCTAGTGGCTAGCGCCACTCTCCTTTCGTGCGAGAATTTAGGGTTCGATTCCCGTGAGGCAAGCATCGCGTGTGCCAAGCCTCGTGATGAAAGAAAAAGTAGAAGCCTGCCAGTTTTAGTAGCCGGAAGCCTAGATAGCGAATGCCGGAACTAAACAGCGTGGGAACTGCGGCGTGCTTACCATACGCCCCCCTATTCAAATCGCCTTCTGGCAAACCCAGGCCCTTCATGGGCTGTTGCGCCATAGGGTTTTTAGGGTTGAAACATTGTGATTAAATATCTATTGCACTTGCTATAAAACACAAAAATCATTCAAAGAAATTGTTCGTGCTTAAAGGGACATCAAGCATTTATTTCCGAAGAGAACCGAATTCCAAAATTTTGATATCTTATAGTAATAAGAGAAAAGTAAATATTTTTTATGATGTTCTTTTACTAAATTATAATTTATTACGTTTTTCAAATATTTAGGTATTTTGTTGATCATTGAAAAATGTAACTAAATGGACGTGATAAAAACAAATATTTTAACAAACGAAGGGGAACTCTTTTTAACGAGTAGTTCTACTGTACTTTATGTTCTAATGCTGTACTGTTCTGTATTTCTAATGCTTATATCTTCTTGGTTTTTTCAATTTTTTTCAACTAAAGAAATATTAAATATTGGTTAAGAGAAGATGTTTAATAAGTTGAATAATTGAAACAAGTATAATGTTATAAACTTTCGCTATAACAACGCTGACGACTCCATATTGTGCGCCATTGTTGCCACATACTAGGCATGCCAACAGCATGCACCATCTGAACAGCCATGCCCACTTTAATAGATTTTTGGAAGGAGAGAAATTAGTGAGGAAGGGTTTTTGAGTAAAAAGCTAGAATGAATGCTGAACACTGTATAATACAGTAGAGACACAAAACTGCCAGGATTTTACACGTAAATATAAATTAGAGATTTAGACTGAGTAAAGAGAAGGGTAATAATTGGTTGCTGACGCGTTTTAACTGCTGTATAAACTGTTCTAAAGACTGTTCTCTGTAGGGTTAGCTTGGCTGTATATATACAGATTCTCCCACTCTAGTCTGGCCTAAGTAGCGAGAGAGATTCTCAATTTTGTGTTTCTCTCTACTCTTCTGTCACACAAGATTAAAAAGCACCAACAAGCCACACCCAAACTAATCAAATTTTGTATAAAATAAGTGCCAAATTGGGATATTATGTCAATCTAAATTACCATTAAAAGTTAGGTATTAAAATTCCCAGTTTGGAGAAAATCAGTTGACTAGAAAGTCACCAAAACGACCTATTTTAGATTTTTGTTTGAACCTTTTTTCAGAGAACATTTTATTTTTGAAGGGTTGTGGGGGTGGGGAGGCTGAAAGGTCGAGCTTCTCTCAAAAGGGTCGTTTTATTTAGATTCATCCATTGTGGACAATTACGTATCTAATAAAAATGAAAAGTCTGAAGAAAATTTATCATTTACACGAGTATAACTATCTAAATTGCAGTTAGAGAATGTTGTGGTAGGAGTGTTTCGTTACTATTAAAAGTAACTTCAACTTTGCGGACGTGTGAAACTCTCTGTCAGTATGAGATTGTTCGTGTTATTTTATTAAGTTATGATAACCATAGAAACGCAGAATTCTTTGAAAAAGTGATTAGTCCACAGAGAAACATAATAATATAATTTAAAATAAAACAAAAGTAATAGTAAAAAGAAATTGCTCGAGAAAGAAATTTACTGCAGAAATTGCAAACATAAAGCAAGTTTCTCTCTCCGTACGGCGATGCTCAACAGTAAAAAGTAAGGTGAACAGTAAAAAACGCATTACCACACATGACTCACGGAAATACAAGAAGTAAAATAAACTGGCACCTATAAATCTCTACAAAACTTAATTACGAGAATTTCAAAATAGAAATATAATAAAAAAATATTCCTCAAAATAATGATTATCGAAGATTGAATTTAATAAAAAATAAAGATCGGTCGATCAACAATTACCTGTTTACATTACAAAATAATACATTTTTATTGTAAGTAAAATTAACAATACGTTATAATGCAAACGTGATATTATGAAAATTTTTTTTTTTTTTTTTATGAAACGTTTTATTTTTAAAAGTTACAGCCTTCATGATCGTTTCTTTTCTTTTTATTTCTGTTAACGTAACGTATATTAATATATATCTAAGTTTTATCATTACATAATTCCCTTATTTTGTTTTTCTATCCTACTATTTCTTATTTAAATGCCAAGTTTATATCTGTATAGTAAAGATTAAACTTTCTGTTAGATTATTATAGTGACTAGATAATACATATTATTATTAAAATATTATAATTTTCATCAATAAAATCAAAAATAAAATGAACATGAATTTATTCTAATTTATTTTTAAAAGAATTAAACTGGTCACGAATTTACTGTAAGAAAGAAAATAAAAAAGTTTTATGCCTTCTAATTCATAAAAAGTCCTTTATTTTTGGAGAGAATACCTTGTATATGGCAGTAAAGTTAACTTTTACGTACGTAAGTTATACTTCTTTACATTGCTAAATTGTTTAGATTTTGTATAATATCATTTATAAAAGAAAAATACTTAGTCTCCGTAAATAAAAATTAACTTTCACGCTACACAAGAGATTGCTGAGATCATTAATAGACAAGGAGATTGTATACCGAATTAGTTAAATATCTCTGCCTCTTTGATTGCATTGTTAATAAAATAAAAAAAATCTGGTGTGAAACACTCACACAACATTCTCTTACTCCAGTTCTCAAAATTATAATTGACAAATTTTATAAGTTTGTGTAACCAAATTTAATAAAATTCGTCGAAATCTGAAAAAAAAACTACTGTTCCTGTAAAAGCGCACTTCCGGTTAACTAATTTTCTTGAAACTCGCAATTTCGGCCATCTATTTATTTGTAATTAATTTTGTTTGGACGATAGAATAGTATTATAATCAACTATGATAGCACTTTAGAGAAAAATAACACCTCCGCTCCCCTAAAAGTGCCCTTAAATGAAATTTTCCCAGAGAAATATTTTAAATAAAAGTTGTAGATCTTTGCATGTTTTGTAGTTTATTTAGGATGTTTCAATCGTCGGAGTCATTTTTGAGAAAATCGCCGAAAAAGTGAAAAAAATCATTTAGCAAAGTGGTAAAGTAAAACGCACTTCCGGTTTTCCGAATTTTTTCCAAACTCGGAATTTCAACAACACATTTAATTCTAACTGACATTATTTAGATGACAGAATTGTCTAATAAACTGAAATAGCATTTTAGATGAAAACCTAACTCCACCCCTCCTTCAAAAGTACCCTTAAATGGATTTTCCCGGGGAAATGTTTCAAATAAAAGTTGTAGATGTGTGTGTGTAGTTGATATAGCATGTTTAAAGAAAATCGTCGGAGCGATTTTTGAGAAAAACACAAAAAAGTAGTAAAACCAACTAGTAAAATGGTATTTCCGGTTGAGGAATTTTGACAGATAACGTACAACCAGATCCCATGGTGATACCTAAACGGAATATTAAGTTTCAACTTTCTACGGTTTTTCGTTCTTGAGCTATGCTGTTCACATACATATACAGAGACACACGCGCGCACACACACACACACACACACACATACATCATTTGCTTAAAACCATTTTTTTGACTCAGGAGACCTCAAAACGGATATTTCCGGTGAAAACTCGATATCGAAAATTTGACACGATTACAATACTTTCTTTTACTAGGAGAAAGTAAAAGCTGATAGTTAATTACAATTCATTATAAAATTGACAGCTTTCTTTAAATTTGAAATTATATTTAATTTTCAAGGGTGGTGACGTACAAAGAAGTACAGTTAGTAGTTCAATGATTACACTATAGTCCACCAGAAAGCAGCACTAATAATAATATTGTACAAAACTCAAATAATATTGGAAATTTCAAATCGCCGATTATACCCAGAATTGCTAATAATATCATGTTCTTTGCAAAAATGTTTCAAAAAGAACTTGATTCTTTTATTTATCAAAGCAATTAGCATTCAAAGTTTAAAGAGAACATCGTTGTAGTCATTTTTGAGGAAAATACTAATGAAAAAATGGAAAATATTCCTATTGTGCCTTAGCATTATATAGATGGAAAACCATATGTTATATTGTACGAAAGCATAACGTTTTTTCAACCTGGAAACTACAAGTGTTTTCATTCATGAAAATGGCCGTGGAAACCTAAAAAGATCACATTATACTGTTGGTTTCAAGTTTTACTGAGCTATGATAGTAGGGTTTTCCTGTTGTTTAATGGGTTAATCACATTCAAATAGCTCGTTATAACAAATAACCAACAAGTATAACTTTTTTTTTTAACCAATAACAGACTTCTTTTTATTTTTTGAAACTACGTATGCAGTTGGTAATTTCTGCCTTATGATATATCAATATTTCACACGTTCCATTTGTTCGTAATTATTGTCGTAATTATTTCTGATAAATAATTTTTAAATTCATAATACGTATAAATTATTCCAAGAATTAAGAAACTGTAAAACAATCATAATTACGTCTTTATGTTAACATTTTTTTGAAATATCTTTACTAATAAACTTTTATTGGCTAATAAAGAAGCCTTGAAACTTTATGTTCTTCTAGATCATAAAAGAGACAATGAAATTTCATTCAATTTTTCCTTATTTTGTTTATTTTATTTATTTATTTATTTATTTATTTTTTTGTAAATAAACGTTACAGGACTTATTATATTGTTAAAATAACAATGTATAAGAAACTTATGAACCATAGAGATCTACATACATCCCACAAAGAAAAAAAAAAAGTCATCATTAATTGAACTTTTAATACAATAAGATAATAAAAAGCCCTAAAGCTAAATTCAGACTAAATAAATAATATTTCTAACCTATTTAACAATATATATTATGCAACAGCTGATTGTTATACAATCGGTGAAAGGAAGCAATCAATGAAAAAATAAATAGAATTCAATTAATAAAAAAAAAAAAAAATCAATAAAACTCTTTTAATGAGCGTGACAATTCATTAAAATTATTTATTTATTTAATCCTTAAATAAATAAATCTCTGTTCAATATCTAAAATCCCTTTATCCTCCTCTAAAGACTTGCCTAACCACATTGTAGATTATACGCCCACTTAGCTAGCTTGCTTTAATCCTCATGTCTCGCCGCTATTTTTTTTGTAAAAATCACTCTTTTATGTTGACGAAATCGACAATATTGTCTATATAAGAATGTTGGGAACAAGTTGCAAAAAACAATTTGTAGAATTTGTCACGCGTCCACATCTGGTATACTCGTACATGTCTCCTCGAGTCAGTATTGGGAACATTCTTCGACATGGCCGGAGTCATTGCTGCCTGTGATGGGTTGATATTTTTGAAATAAAAAACAGAAAACGAAGACCTCCGTGGATACGACAGATTTTATCAGAGGGATCTGTATAATGGGTATGAGAAGGAGAGAATTGGGTTTGTTAGATAAATTAACTGGAAGTAATGCTGAACACTGTATAATAAGGATAGTTACACAAACTGCCTAGATTTTTATTATTTATTAAGAAATTTACACCAGCACTATTGTGCCATAAGTAAATATGTATACAGAGATAAAAATAAAATAAAATAAAATCCGAATGGAGAAACTACCTAGTGGTAGTACTCCTAATCAATAATTCACTCACTGTCACCAGCACTGGCACTAGAGAGAATTCTCGAGGCCACTGGCGTTTAAGCCGTCCGTCTAGGAGGGTTATCTGGTACGGTGGACGGGATGAAAGGTGACGTGCTAGAGGGTTAGGATGTGAAGATAGGGTGCTGTGAAATTTTTTATATCTGAGTTTTATTACTTTTGGTAGAAAAGGGATATTAAGAGCGTTATGGATTGTTCGAGATATAAAAAGGAGCGTTGACTATTGTTCGCAGGATTTTGGATTGTAAGGATTGGATACGTTGGAGATTGAACCCCATAGTTCGAGGGCGTATATCCAAATTGGTTTAATAAGTGATGTGTATAATAGACTTTTGTTTTCTAGTGAGAGTTTAGATCTGTTGTCTAAGAATCGTTTTAGTTGTCTATAACCTGTGTTCATTTCTTGTCTTTTCAGTCGTGTTTGAGGGTTTCGAAGTGAGTCTTTATCGATGTACATCCCAAGGTAGCGGACAACATCAGAGGTTAGCAAAGGAACTTAATTGTAGTATATTGAGGGGGAAGTAATTCTACTTAAGGTAAGGTGACATTGAGGCACTTGTTCTCATTGAGTTTAATCTTCCATTTTTTGAACCAGTTCTCCAAAGTAGTGAGATGTTTTGCATATTTCTGTGGGATATTACTGGATCGGGATTTGAGGAAAGACTTAACCTAACTTTGAGGAGGCCTTGACTTAACACGAATATATCAAATGGTAGTGGGAGATTTAGAGTGAGTAAAGAGAAAGGTTGTTGATGCGTTGCGACTGCTGTATGAATTGTTGGAAGACTGTCCCCCTATATGACTAACGCAGCTGTAATTAAACAGAGTCTCCCACTCTAGTCTGGCCTATGTAGTTAGTGAGACTTTCAATTTTTATGTCTCTCTCTCTCTTTTGTGTAATAGGATCATGGATCTTTTTACAATCTGCATTCGGTAAGGATGTCTTAGACAAATTGAGATTGGAAGATGCTATGGCTGTTTTTACAGTCAGTAGAAAACACGACGTACTAGGATACATTCAATTAAATTTCAAGTTTTCTCCGTTGAAAAAACACTGTTTAAAAATAATAATACAGTTAAAAAGGATGAAGGAACAAACGTCCAGACTACGAAATGTTGTGCAACAAGTCGCAAGTTTTCCATTCGAAATGGGAGACCTAAAGACATGAAATTTTTTATCAATGGAGAGTTGAAGAACACCCAAATTATTCCCGACTGTATTTATCGACAATCGCAGAACTTTATCCATAGATACGAATTGCGTGATTTTTGGCTTCCGGTGTGGACAAGGCATCACAAGAGGAAAAAGATCTGTTGTGAAATGTTCACACAAACTTCTGTGACTACAATTTTGACAATTTTATGACAGCTTTGCTTTAAACTTTTAATTTTTACTGCTACTTTTTGTCAGGACTTGCATTATATTTAATTAATTACAGATGGTGTGGGGATTATAGTTCTTCACCTGAATGTGACTACATTTAATCCGTGACCCGAATATGACTACAAGCTCCTCTCCGTTTTCAACCTCCTTATACTTTTATGACATTTTAAAATCAAAATTACTAAACAAATTTACGCCATGGATAAATTTCACATAAAAGAGATTATAAAAAGGTGTATTTGAACAGAGTTCCCACTTTTATTTGTTCATTTAGAATGAAAAGTAAAACTTTAAATCATGACTATAAATTTTATTTATATTAAAAAGTCAGAAAATATCATTAGGAATTTCAATAAGTATTTCGAATGTACCACATATCAAAAATGAATTTGTAATTGTCACAGAGTGTATTACTTATACGTATTTTCTATTAAATATTTTTAATGAGTACAAACGTAAAAAATGAGGCCAACAAATTCTATATAAACTGAAGAAAAAAAAAATTTCATTTCTTAATTACATGTTATATATATATACCTGTATTATTGATTGCATTTTAATCTATCCACAACTTTCTCTGTATCCTTCTGAAAATTATTGGTTAGTTATAATAATAGAATTGAATAGCATTGTATAATAAACTGTTTCACTGGATATCGCGAAATTGAAATTGTTTTCTTGCAGTTTTAAAACAGTTAAAAGTTCCTTCATGGAATTTTTCCCACTACGCTTGATTAATACGTACATATATTACATACATAAATGTTTAGATTAAGAATAATTGACAAAATTTTAAATATTAAAGTTGAAAAGTTTGCTGCAAAGAAAGAATAAATAATTAAATAATCAATTCTTTAATCTTTTGATAATTTTTTTTATTTACTAATTAATATTCAAGGCTACTAATTTATTTGTGAAGTTTATCGAGCGTACTTGAAGTGATTGTAACTGAATCTGTTTATTTGTGATTGTAAACAAAATACATTTACATATCATCACTTAATTTGCACCCACTTTATACGTCATAAATAAATTCTAGCCTTCAAAACAAGAATAAAATTAATAATATTAATTGAGCCCTTGTAAAAATAATAATTTAAAGTGATCCCGAACAAGTGGTAACCATAGCCAAGCAATTTTTTGACAGAAAAAATTGAAGTCAAACAATGAAGGAATAGAGAATTGGAGAGACACGGTGCGGTGCCTCCAAGCTCAAAGATTTATTATAAAACGTATAAGACAGATGGAGGACTTGAAGTATATTCTGTCCCTGAGTAGGATGCGATTGAGAGTCCTCGTAGATTAATTGACTGGACACACTTGAGGAGCCAAATGACACAATACAGACAGGATATCTAGACCTTTATGTCTGAACTGTGACGATAAAATGTGGGAAACGGATTACCACAATCTAGGTCAATGTCCCCGTTTCACCAATTTTGGGTAGGCAATGCTATCAAATATAAGTACCTAGGAGCTCACATCAATTCCGAATTGGATCCAGTCCAGAAAATTTCAGTAAGAATAGAAATAGCAACGGCAGCATTCATAAAATCCAAACTGCTGTGACAGGAATGTGACAGAAATCTAAATATTCAACTCAGATTGAGGTTTGTCGAATGTTACATCTGGCCCCAACTACTATATGGAGTTAAAACATGGACGTTAAAAGCACAATTAATTAAGAAAATGGAAGCGTTTGAACTATGGATATAGAGACGGATGTTGAATCCAATGGCGGCCAGAGTTACCATCGAGGAAGTGCTAAGAAAGATAGGGCGAGACAACAAATTATTGAGAACAATTAAAATACGCAAGACATCATATCTTGGACACATATTGCAAAATGAAAAATACAGCCTATTGCTGGTTATCATGCAGGATAGAGTAGATGGGAGGAAGGGAGTCGGAAGAAAAAAAAAGTCATGAATGTAGAAGAAGTATTCCACCCTGCTAAAGATGAGAAACTTGTAAAAATGTGGTCGCTAACCTCCGTTGATGGAGACGGCATAGGAAGAAGAAGAATGCTCTCAAAGGAAGTTGGATATTGCCCATTACCAGCTCCTTGGCATTTACCTGATCTATCCATGATGTGTCTATTAATCTAGGATTTTCTAGCTTAACGATTATCAGTCGATCTGCAGAAAAATCATGTTAAGTAATATCGATTAGCACTTTAAATGGACGAATTTATAAAAAATTTTATAATTGTATCCGAAGAGAGGGATCTAAAGCAGAGAGAGAGAGACAAAATTGAGAATCTCACTCGCTACTCAGGCCAGACTAGAGTAGAAGACTGTAATATACATATAGCTGCGCTAGCACTACAATGGACAGTCTTTAGAACAGATTATACAGCAGTTACTATGCGTCAGCAACCAACTATTACCTTTCTCTTTACTCAGTCTAAATCTCTCGCTACCTAATTTCTATTTACGTGTAAAGTCCTGATAGTTTCGTGTCTCTATTTTATCATACAGTGTTCAGCATTCATTCTAGCTTATTTCTCAAAAAACCTTGCTCACTCATTCCTCTCCTTCTAAAAGCTATTAAAATTTTAAAGCTAAATCCAAACCGAATAAACACAAAATTATGGAACTGCTCGCTTTCTGTAAATGTCTGTACACTTACATCCGTTTTCCATTCCTTATCCTAAATGAAATATAATTTTGAGATATCTATGTTATTTTTGATGTAATCATTGAGACATAATTGCGAATGGATTACAAAGATATTAGGGCATTAAGAAACATAACTTTTTTTTGAATTTTGAGTTTATTCCAATTATTACAGAAACTTCATTATATAAAAGTCAAAAAAAAAAAATTCATAATAGATTGAATTATAAACGTGGTCAAAAAAATGTAATAGTAGAAACGTGAATGAACGTAGTATATGAACAATTAGGGCCTGTTTTCTTTTTCATTCTTTCAAGAAAGAAGGAGAGAGAGAGAAAATGATGAAGAGACGTAATAATAGCCAAGATATACTAGTATTTTGTTTTATTTTTTTTTTTTACTTGCAGCTTGATTGAATGTTTGGTTTAAAATTGCAGTGTAGTAGAGCTGAAGTGTACATACAGCCAGATGATCACTATTATGTTGGCAAAGGTCGGACTACAGCAGAGGATACGATGTTTTGCAATGTACATAAGTTAAAATTAAAAAAACTTTATATTACGTTTGCTTGTATGGACCAGTGACGAAATCAACCAATACCTATTTATCTGACCTTTACGACTCCATTTTACTTGTATACTATTATTTATATTTTTTATACATTTAACTTCCTCTTCACTTCAATGGAAAGGTGTTCATAGTGGCAATAAGTTGCTACTTATACTTAAATCTAAATTACAAATGATTAATCAAATCTCTTTTAAGATATAATTCTTTTAAAATAATGGTCATTTACTTAAGTAAATAGAATACCCGAAATTGTTTCCAGACGAACTTTGCGCCTTAATAAATGCTTTTGTTAATGTTGGGCTAAACAAATGCATTTTATATTCTGAATACTACATAGGAATCCGAAACCAATGGTACGAGCAAAATTTACTCGAAGTGACATTTTACTGAAAATCCACAATTTTCTCTAAAAATGGCTTCAATGGTAATTTTTAATATTTGGTGTTATGATAAGCTTTGTTATAATCCAGTTCACACAGTCTTAATTAATCAGAAGTTTAAGCTTATGATTGTGTATTTTTTTTTTGAATTGAGCTTTACATGTTCTGACGTTCTTTGAGTTAGGGGGGGAAACGTATTTTTAGCAAATAGTCTGTCATGTGGTATACGCTTGTGTGTGTTGTATGTTTTTGTGAACGAATTAATTTAAAAACAAACAAAAAATCGCTGTTAGCTTAAACGTGCTATTCTTTTTAGTTGCCACCGAAGATCTTAAAAGAAAGGTTTCGGTAAAAATCCTGATTTGATGAAAAAGAAATGAATCATTCGGAAAAAAATAGATTTGTGGATTTCGGGGTGGGGGGGAGTGATGTTCTCAGCCTTCTTGAATACTGCACATAATAAACTTTTTTTTTTCTTAATTTAAGGCACGTCAACATCTATGGTCATTGGCGCCCGGAGCCTTCTGAGTGTTCTGCCAGCCTCCGGGCAGTGTTCTCTCAGTACAGGCAGCACTGCCCATCACTGGGAGTGAGCTGTAAGGATTCCTACGAAGAAAAAAATCTAAGGACGCACAGCTGGACTCGAACCCGGGTCTTCCGCGTGGAATCCAGTGCGCTAACTATTGAGCTAATCCCTTCCCTACAATAAACTTATTATGTTTAATGAAATAATTTGCCGCTGTAATTGATCTTAAGGTCAATCTTAATGATAGTTAATGGGAGCTTTCTTCTGCAGTAATTCATAAATATGTTTTACGGTTGTAATACTTCAATGGGAATTAAACCTGTAGTACATAGGTCTTGTTATAAGACAAGTCTGTCAGTTAGGCGCGTCAACATTCCGCGCCTAACGCGGCGCCTAATTCGGCGGCGGAGAGGCGGTCATTGACGTCCACATTCTCAGTGCCCTACCGTTCTTTCGTTGCCAATAACATGCCCATTACTGGACATGAGTTGGAGAGGCTGATAGGAAGAGAAAATCTTAAGGCAACACTTCTGGACTCGAACTCAGGACCTCAGTGCGCTACCTTCGAGCTAAACCCTTCCCTTGAAAGAAAATCATGTGATTGTTTCGCACAGACTTTTGTTTTTGCTTTGTTTGGCAAGGCTTTAACTTTTCACTTCCAAAGCTTTTCCAAAAATTAAGGAAAAACTATAAAATCTTCCTACACGTTAACAAGTAGTCTGTGTTTGTATACATCATTTGTTGTTAACATGACATCTATTACGAAAATTATTCAGATAATTTTCTTTATCTTGTCTTGTTATTTACAATACTAGATAAAGATAAATTTTAATTAAGACTTATCTTATATGGACTTATATGGAAGCACAGATGTTAAACTTTCCTCTGAAATATCATTTCAAGAGAATTGTTTGGATCCTAGAATTAAAGTCTATTTACTGTAATAATTCCGAATTATATAGTAACTATCAATTGGAATTAGATACGGAAGTTGTGAAGAATTTTATCAGTAGATTGTTTCTTTCTATTGAATACTTAATCGAATTACAAGTAATTCTGCACTTGGTAATGAGAATATTGTCTTAACCTATTTGCCCAAAGCTCGGAACATGTATGATCAATATTGCACTACAATATCTCAGGACCCAAAGGTCGAAAATTTCTATGAGAAGAGCCCAGACGCCAATATAGACACGTATTGCTCAATCAATTTTAAGATTCTATACAGATAACGGGGATTTACCCAGCACTCAATGCTCTAATCAAGTTTCTGAAGCTCTTGGTGTTCATACTCTGAAGATTAAGACTGGTTCAAGACATAGGTTAGAAACGATCAATGGCCATGCGCTGCTACTATTTAAAACAAGGAAAGAAACTGAAAAAAAAAATACTTAATAATTATAATTAATAGTTTGTTATCTAGTCTATATTCCAGAATCCGAAGGCTAACAGGATATTTTACATAGTTCATATTGTACTAACTCTATAATTATAGATTTTACAAATTAAATCAAAATTTTATATAACCTTAGGTAAAAAAAAATAAATCAAGTAGCGCGTGATATGTTAGTCAGTTTGATCATCACTAATCAATTAAAGAAATTATTAATATTAATTAAGTGGTATTAAGCGTACTGGACTCCCACGCGGAGGACCCGAGTTCGAGTCAAGCTGTGCTACCCTCTGATTTTTTCTTCTTAGGAGCCTCTACAGCTCACTGTCCGGTGAAGGACAGTGATGTCTGTAACGAGAGAACACAGTCCGGTGGTCGGCAGTGCACTGAGAACCGCTCCCGGCGCCAATGGCCACAGATGTTGATGCGCCTTAAATTAAATATATATATATATTAATTATGAAAATTATTATTATATTGGAAAGTTCTGAATATATAGCTATATTAATTTTCAAGATGCCACGCGCACTGTCTTCGTAGATCCGGCATTAAGGGACACCTGGCCTGATTCAATACCCATTACCCCTTAAACTAGTGCTCTAATCTTCAAATCAAAATCTCTTATCTCAAAGTTTAATTATATAACTATTTCCTTAGTCTCTTTCGTCTTGAGAAGATGCTCTTTAAAAGATAATAATAAGCGGAAAATGTGGGTGTGTATCCGCAGTACTGGATAACATCTGGTATTCTAACCGTCGTAGCATGCATATTTATATAGTTCCTGACCGGTTTCGGATTTTTATCCGTCGTCAGAGCAAATTCACTAAGTTCGTTACAGAGAGTTCACTTCAATGTAATGTTTCTGTTACATTCACACTTGTTGGGTGTATATATGTGGGGAGGTTATAAGGTTATGTTACTCACATAATAATAAGTGCTTTATACAAATTTAAGATTAATTAAGTGATAGTATTTTTTGATTATCACATGGTGTTTAAGCAATTAAATGTTTCATGAATCTATTAACTAAAAACCTGAATAGCCTATAAAAATGAGTACTTATTTATTCTCTGCAATTTTCAAAGCCTATATATTTTAAAGTTACGCCACTAACTTAAGTGAAACTAAACTGGTTTTAGAAAAGTAATGGGATTTTATGTTACATTTTTAGAACAAAGCTGTGAGTAAACTGGTCCATATGCTTTGTTTATTTGTTTTTTATTATTATAAAATTAAAAATTAAATTCATAAAAGAAAAAATGCAATTGATGACGTGCATCATCAAGTAAGGGGATAAAGTTATCATTATCTAAACTGGAATTATTATACATTTAATTGACTATTAAAAGCACCACCTATTACTCCCCCTTCTAATGAAAAAAATCTAAAGTGAAAAAAAAATAAAAGTAAATTAAAAATAACAGAATAAGATCACGCAGGTGCTTGTAGACGTCCTTGGGTGAAGGCCGAACCACACCTTTTCTAACTGTCCCTTTTTTTATTCTGTTATTCACTTTTATTACACTACTTTGCAAGTAATTGATAAATAATTATAAAAGTGATTGTTAATTTTTTTAATTAATATCTAGTAATAATACAATAAAAATTATATAATAATTTTCCAAAAAAAAAGAAAAGAAACAATTAGCTGTCAAAATTTCAGAAAGATTATAATATCTCTAGTGGAACATTATAATCACTATTCATTATGACATTATTCCTTGTCATTATTTAACGTGCAAAACTTAAATTAATATTGCCTAAGTGTAATAAATTATTTTATTTGCTGAAAAATAATAATGTGAAATAATAATGAAAATAATAGATTTTTGGTGTATAAAACCGAGCGTCAGCTCTTTTCTTGGGCTGTTATGAGCGGTTCGCCCATCTTCTTCTGCAACGTTTTATTTCTTTTAATCCAATCTTCTTCTATCGATCATCTTCCATATAAATGTGTATTAGTTTATTTAATCCAGTGTATTGCTGAGAAGAACTCTGCTCTGGTATGTTAGCCCGCCTGGTTGTTGGTTTATTGAGGTTGCTTTTAATAGGAAACATATAAGTGGTTGAAAACATCTTTGACACAGGCAGAGTCAACAATGATATTCATTTAGAATTTAACGCGAAATTATATAACCAGTAGTTGAATGATAAACAATAAACATCGACAGAAGTGACACTGTAGAAGTGAAGGTGTGAAGAAATGTGGGTGTTATGTTCGGCCAATCAGAAATTTAGAATTATCATATGGACCACGCCCACATTTAACATCTTCACTTCTACACTGTGATTGGCTAATTATTTCTATGAAAAATCTAATTTAGAATTTTTATACTAATTTTCCCTCCGTAGGTATTTTATAAATTATTATCAAATTGTGCAATAATAAAGGGAGGGAATAGCTAAGTGGTTAGCTACTGGACTCCCACGCGGAGGTCCCGGGTTCGAGTGCTGCCCTTAGATTTTTTTTCTTCCTAGGAACTTCTACAGCTTACTGCCTGGTGATGGACAGTGTTGTCTGTAACGAGAGAACGCTGTCCGGAGGCCGGGCAGTGCACTGAGGGCCTATTAAGTAGGGAAACCGACCGGTGGTCGATGAACTAATTTTGTGAAACATCAGACACATTTTCCGTGGTAGCCTGCTTCATACTGTGGTCATCGGCCGGTTTCAGGCGTTCGCCCATCTTCAGGATGCGTTTTTCAGACAGTGTGACAACACAGACTTGCGCAGAGCAAATTTAGTTTATTCCACATTTCTTGCTATCAAACAAACGTCATCAGCATATGCACATATTTGTTGTGACTTGAACAAGAACCATACTCCTTGACCTAGTTTAAGAGTTTAGTTTTAAATACAGTTAAAAACACCAGTCAGTGTGTAAAACTGAATTTGCTCTGTGCAAGTCTGTGTGGTCACATTGTCTGAAAAACGCATCCTGAAGATGGGCGAACGCCCGAAACCGGTCGATGACCACAAAATGTAGCAGGCTACCTCGGAAAATGTCTCTGATGCTTTCCAGCTCTGCGGAACCAACCACCACAACAATTTTGTGAAATTTTGTACACACACACTCGAAAGATCCACGTACAGACTAATTCGCTAAACAAAAATTTTTCAAAATGTATTTCTGGGGAAAAATTCATGATGACACGACCATGATTGGTACACATTTTCTTGGGGTATGAGAATATATTTTGAAATTTAATGGGGATTGCCAACGTGTAAGAACCGCCGCCTCTAAACGCTACTGTAACTCGATTCATTGAGCTACAAAACACATTGATTTTATCATTTCTTACTTCTTCAGCACATAAACTATGGTGTTTAATTAAAAACTAGAGTAATTAAAGAAAGGAGTAATTAATTAGAGTAATTAAAGAAAGGAGTACGAGGATAAATTGTATATTTTTTTATTATAAAGACACTAAAAATTAGATAATCATTGGTAAGTAAGTATAATATTATGTGTAAATGGTAGTAGGTGGAGGCTCAACATATGTAATTGCTTTATGCGTACATTTATATAAGAATTACGTTACAACTAATTCATTTTAAGAGTGAACAAGCGTTGTAATGTATGTCTGTCTGTCTGTCGTTTCATTCTAAATCAACCGCCATAACGGACCGGTTACGAAGTTTGAACAAAACAAAACAAAAAAAATACGCCTGTAAAAGTGTCTTAACCCACCAATCTTATTGGCAACTGAAACTCTAATAGTGTTCTACTTTCCGTATAAATATATTGTACAAGACTCACCTCTATATTGGCAGTTTATATCTTTCTCTATGTTTACTTTGTTTAACTCGTATTTATACAATTGGCAACTGTTACGTATTCTTTTTGTTGTCGAAAGGTTAAAACTTCTCACCGCTACTTTTTTGGACGGTTAACTTGCCGTCGGGGCAGGCGTTGCATTTAGCCTTTTCCAAAAATTTATTACTAGTTTTTTTTTTTCTTTTTTCCGCCTTGCAATAAAGTTAAGAAAAGCAACAACCCATTTCCTTGTTCAATACAAAAATTTTTTATTTATTTAAATTTGATTGAATTCACACATTAACACCATTAAAACAATGAGCTTGCGTATCATCATTCGAAAATGGTATTGAAATGCCTCGGCAAACTCAGTGATCTAGTCTAGTCTCATTGGTAAGAGTTTAGAAATTAATGTATTGTTCGGGGAGCTCTGAGACAGACAAAAGTCCTGGTTTTGGGTTTGCGATCGGAGAATGTCTGAGGCTTGCATCAGTGTGAGCAAAAATAGGCTTCGCCTGCTGACAGTTTTTCAGTTTCAAGGCAAGAAACTGAGTCTGAGAGAAAAAAAAAAAGCACCTGTAGATTGTGTGAGGAGGTAGAGAAAACTCCAATACACTTCTTGACAGACTGCGAGCTGGTCATTCAGAGAACGTTTAGAAACCGAGATTTCCCAAATTCTAGGATTTCTTAGGGAAATTAATTTGGAAGTTTAGGCTGTAGATCGAGAACTCTGTTCGGCCTCAATAGGGAGGTAGTATTCGTGATGCATTATAATCTCTTCATACACACACACACACACACACACACACATACACACACACACACACAACGAAAGAGATCAATTTCTAAAAATC
Organism: Triatoma infestans; assembly: GCA_011037195.1. Taxonomy (NCBI): domain Eukaryota; kingdom Metazoa; phylum Arthropoda; class Insecta; order Hemiptera; family Reduviidae; genus Triatoma; species Triatoma infestans. The sequence continues at coordinate 8,995 of JAAEAF010007491.1, read as the reverse complement.
ACTTTATTAGGACTTACAGGACCTCAAAACGTGTATATCCGGTGAAAACTTGATATTGAAAATGTGACACGATCGCAATTAATCCACAGTAACAGAAACAGAAAGAAAAAATATAACTACTATTTGGCACAACTATAGTCGCCCAAAACTAAACCACAAAATATTTTTGGAAAAGACTTATTGAAATCGGATCTGGATTTATCGACTGAAATTGCGAATATTTTTCTAATATCTAATCTTCCTTCAGTGCAGTATAAAGTTCGTTGCAGATAAGCAACCTTGGGCCAGTACATTGCTTTGGGAATCGTCAACTGATCGGTGTTTACATATAGACTCCATTATTAAGATGCCGGATCTACACAAGGTATCGGTCTAATGAAACGGCATAGAGTTTATTTTAAGAATTATTCATTTAAATTTAGCACTGGTTTTGAATTCAATCTTTTCCTTTTGTGGGATATTCTGCAAATTAATTTCTCTAAGAAATCCTAGAATTAGGGGAAATCTCGGCTTCTAAATCTTCTCTGAATGACAGCTCGCACTATGTCAAGAAGTGTATTGGAGTGTTCTCTATCTCTCCACGCAATATACATATGTAATATATCTCTAGCTCAGCTTCTTTAGGTGCCTCTTGTGAGTCTACAATGCCTTGATACAGAGAAACTGTCAGCAGGCAAAGCCTATTTTTGCTCAGACTGATGCAAGCCTCAGACATTCTCCGATCGTATGCCCAAAAACAGATCTTTTGTCTGCCACAGAGTTCCCCAAACAATACATTTGTTTTTAAACTCTTGCCAAATGACTGGTCGCTTATCCCAACAAATGGTCACTGAATTTGCCAGGCATTTCCATACCATTTTCGAATTAAAGATACATAAAATTTTGATCTATCTACTTAAATAAATAGTTGCATAAAAAGGTTTATAAAAAAAAAAATCTGTTGTCACACACTTAAACGACATTTTGTTCTATAGTTCTATAAAACTGTTCTATAGTTCTGACAAATTTCCTCAAATAAAGGTTTCGTCAAGTTTAGAAATTTTACTAATGTTGATAGTTAGTTCTTACATATAGTCAGTAGGCCAACACGTCCACTTTTGGTGCGAAAATTCCAGGTTCGAATTATTCCCGTGAGAATCGCGAGAAAAGAAAAAATATGGGGAACCTTGGAAACAATAGCCAGAAATAAACGGCCACAAGATTCATATTCATATACCCTCTCCTAAAGATTGCCGTCTGGCCAAACTTGGCCCACTATGGGCTGTTATGGCAAATGTGTTTAGTCATGCTTAATTACTTATCCTTAATTATCATACACAGATACAAATGGTGGAACCATACATTTTATAGAGAACGTCAGTTTAATGCCAAATCTAACATCGTAATTCCAAAAAATTGGCGTAAAATCAATTTGTCCGGATAAATACTTCATGGTTACTAAATATCTGAAGTTTAATATATTACAAATTTATAACAGATCGTTAAGGCATTTTTTTTTTTTTTTTTTTTTTTTGGTAATGAGAAAATGGCGAAACAAAATAAAAAAAATTCAAACACGTTACTATATTTCTTCAAACCAGAATTTTTTTTTTTATTTCAAATCATTTAATGCTCCACAAAACGCGTATTATATAAATTTCATTGTATTAAAATGTCTTTAAAAATATGTTTGAATTAAAAATTATTGATCTGCTTATGTGTAAGTAGTATATAACGAATATTATGGATATGTTTTCCAAGAATATCACCAGAACGAAATTCTATACAAAAAGTAATTTTTTTCCCCCCATACTCAGAGTACATCAAAATTTCTGTATTTTCAAAATCTGATATATTTATAATGGATGTGTTAGGTGGAGAGAATTTGGGTATGGTAGATGAATTGAGAAGAAGACTTGATTAACACTGGTTGACTAATATATTAATTAAGTGATACAGACTGCCTGGACTTTACAGTAAAGAAATGTTTAAGGTAGAGTGGTAAATGGGTAATGACACGTAGTGATTGGCTGTATTGAACTATCTCGAACTGTCCTGAAATGTTTTTATGGACTGTCCGTCGCTATATTTATATAGCTTCTCCCACTCCAGTCCGAGAGAGTGGTTGAGCTTCTCTTTGCTCTCTTTGGTTGCTGAGCTTCTCTTTGGTTGCTGTTACATCATGAGAAGAAGACTTGGTTAACACTGGTTAACTAATATATTAATTAAGTGATACAGACGGCCTGGACTTTACAGTAGAGAAATGTTTAAGGTAGAGTGGTAAATGGGTAATGACACGTAGTGATTGGTTGTATTGAACTATCTCGAACTGTCTTGAACTGTTTTTATGGACTGTGCGTCGCTATATTTATACAGCTTCTCCCACCCCAGTCCGAGAGAGTGGTTGAGCTTCTCTTTGCTCTCTTTGGTTGCTGAGCTTCTCTTTGCTCTCTTTGGTTGCTGAGCTTCTCTTTGGTTGCTGTTACACATTTAAGAGAAGTGTTATTTCAACACTATCCATGTAAGAGAAGTAAATTAACACCTATCCAAGGTCGCTGTAAATAAAGTTAACATATTTCTTTTTTAAGGACAACTGATGTGAATAAAAGAAATAGAAGGAAAAATCAGAAAAATAACAATGTCAATTGTTTTTTTATGAAGATCAAAATTTGTTCAACTTATTTGGCAGCCCTAATGGATATTTTTTTTTTTTAATTCGTATCCATTATTCACTTAAAGCGGAAGTACTGCGTTGTGTCCAATTTTCGAAGTTGAGTTTTCACGTTTAGTGAATGGTCGCGTGTGTGTGTGTTTTTTTTTTTCCTGGCGAGAGTAACTCTAACGCCAGGGAGTTTATTTTTCCACATACTCCATTAGATTACAACATGTGTTACTACATTATTATTAGAATAAATAACTCATTTATACAGCAAAGGAAAGATAAAACAGTACAAATGAAGAAAATGAAAATTGCTAATTATGCATAAAATTAAAATGAAAAAGTAAAACAAAAATTAAAAGAATCCAAATTTACAGTTCTTTTACATTAATAGATTTAATAAAATCAATAAAAAAATTGTGCTTGCTTTGAATACCTCCAGTGGTCAATACTGCTTGAATGAGTCTACCTCTTGCTACCTCATATATGCTGCAGTCATAAAGAATATGGTTATGTTGCACCGTCACAGGGGCAAGCATTTGATGAGATACTTCCTAGTACGTCCGTGACCCGTTAATATCTGAGTGAGGGCGTACGATATCTCTGATATCTCAATGGGAGACTCAAACCTATGATTTATTTCGGGAAAAAACTCCCTCGTCAAAACGCCCGTCTCTGAAAGAGACCAATTTTGCTGCCATTCTTTTAGAACATCTTGATACAATAAAGCCTGAAATATAGCTCATTGGTAGCTTTGAATAAGCCAACGCCACATCTTCACTGCATGAGGCAAGCTTAGCCAATTCGTCAACTCTCTCGTTACCACCAATGCCACAGTGAGCCCTTAACCCATGCAATGCACACTCGAAAACCATGGCTATCTCTAAGCGCTACCAATTTATCCCGAATTTCTTCCACCAGCGAAGTATGAATGGTTGGGTTGTTTATTGAATCAACCTGGCTGTTGGTATTTATGAGTGCTGTGTTGGTACTACCCAAATCATTGCAATTTGATAAAATACAATAAAGAGCTCTGGCAATTGCCAAAAGCTCCGCTTGATTGTTTGAGCATCCATTTCTTAACTAATATTGTGTCCTTCAAATATGACCGTCTCATCCATATATACAACGAATGCCGCTCCCACATATTCGTTATTCATAGTTCCATCAGTTAAAATCCCTAGTTTATGATGGCAGTCTTCTGTGTGTGTGTGAGTGTGGACAAAATATCTGGAACATGAAAAATTGCAGAACCCTTAAAATTGCTATCCCCCTTTAGGGAACTATTCCAACGATTTTCATATAACTTCGTATAAAGTATTATCTATAAAGTCGGTAACTTATTTGTGCAACCTGTGGGCGGAGTTAAATGACGTCACAGTTACTAGAATCCTTTAGCAATGGCGGAGCAACTAAGTGGCTGAGCTATAATATACACACATAAATGTCTCTTATTTATGAAACATTTTCCTGAAAAAAAATGCATGATGCACGATGCATTCAATGTTATTAAAATTCTATCCTGTGGAATCAAATTTTCTTCTTTTCCCGTCTAAAATATAGATTATTTGCATGAAATTTTATTGAAATCTTCTACTGTGCCCAATTAAAAAAACCTTAACAAATGCCATCACATCTCTCTCAACATATTCCAAATTAATGTAATTTAAACATAAATTAATATCATTTAAAATAGGGCATGATAAATAAAAACGAATACATTTTTGATTTCCTCTATTATTTATTTTAATATCTCAAATTCGCCTTTTTGCTGCCAACCTTTTTACATATCAATTTACTTATATATTTTCTAGTATTAACCCTGCTTCTGTTTCACGTTTATTTATTACTTGTACAAGCTTTTGACTGTCCATAAACTTTACGTCGCCTTTCTTCAAACTTTATCTATTCTTATTAGTATAGTATACTCCTGTAATAACTTATCCGCCTCCTCCCTAATAAAAATGACTTGATAAAACACTGAGCATACTATTAACTCACTATTAAAATTTATTTATAAAGTACTTATAAAGTATTTATAAAGGTATTTATAAAGTATTTATAAAGAGAACACTATTAAAATTTATTTATAAAGTATTCTTCAAAACATGCTATTTATATTATCACTGTTTTTTTTTTTAATGTCTAATCATAATTTATAATGATTCCATTTTATCATTAAACTCACACACACATAGTAACATAACCTTATAACCTCCCGCACATATATACAATCAAAGAGTGTGAGTGAAATAGAAACATTACGTTGAAGTGAACTCTCTCTACAACGAACTTGGTGAATTTGCTTTGACGATGGATGAAAATCTGAAATCGGTCAGGTACCAAATGAATATGCATGCTACGACGGATAAAATATCAGTTGTTATCCAGCATTGCGGATCCATCCACATATTCAACAAAATTGTTGTTTTTATATTTTTTTAAGGTTCTGAAGGAACTAGGTTTAAGCTTTCCTCTAAAGTACGAGTTCAGTACAATATATTTTTTTTTCTCCTACGCCATGACTTCAGCTATTCAGCCATTCTATGTCGCGCGGCCCAGTATAAAAAGGTTGCGCTGGCGACTAATGTTGTTCGACATTGACTAATGAGTGGACATCAAGAGGGCACTTGAGCACAATCTCGGACGGAACCAATTTCATCCCTCCTCGATACACAATATATGGTTCTATCACCATAAAATATTAATATAAATTAGATCCATGTGGTAAAATTCCAAATGATAAAAATATCTGGGGCGTTAAGTTTCAAATGTGTTTGTTCATTATTACTGGCGAATGTAATCATTTCTGTACCTGTCTGGGTAGGTACCTACTAACCGGTATCTCTATATTTATGTTAGGAAAAGTTTGTAAATTTTGGTATTCACAGAAATGTTGTAATTTTTATATATATATAGCTGTACTAATTATTGTTAAAGAGTAAATAGCAATAATTAAATATAATATATATTATATATACAAAGTAAATCGAACCAGTTAATATTATAGAATCTTCTAAGGAATTGTGGGCGTGGATTTAGCAAAACAACATGTCCAAGAGGAGAATGGCCGAATTGAAGGTAATCCACTGTTATATTCCACAACATCATGAGATTATTAATAAAGAAGCTACAAAAAACAACAAAAACAAAAAATTATTTAGAAGAGAATGTAAAACTATTTTTATAAATTCTGCGCACATATAATCAGAAGCGGTCACAGTTCATGCCCCCTCCCCCCCAATCTTCGCTGGCTGTAATTATTTTATACGGCCATCAATCATTTATTTAGATATATCCATTTGAGTGGTCATCTTATCAAGGATTTAAGAATCTTCTTTAATTATGTACATGCTTATATCACAGAACCTATAATTGGAACTCCCCTCCCCACCCCACGCACACACAGATAAATATCCTTGTACTTAAATAATATTTCGTTGGATTATTTTTTAATAATACTGTTATTAATGTTTTGACAGGTTATTAACATGTTTATATATTCAAACATTAACCTACATCAAATAATATTCCTTTTACAAGGAAAAAGGAAAAAAAAAAAAACCTTGCGAAGGAAAATTTCCTGTGAAAATTATGTAGAATGGAAAACTTTGAAGGAAGGCCGTGAGCGTTTTAATATCTTCCGGTTCTTTAGTTTGTTGCGGAAAGGTTAACGACTCAGCTAATATTGTGAGGGGATTTATAATTAATTGTTAAAATTGCAGTTAGGACCGCAAAGTTGGATAATATCTGGGAGTTTAACCCCGTCAAGGCATGTTGACCTGTTCCGCATTTTTCCTTCATCAAAATATTCAGCGTTCGATTCATCAACTTCGTATAGAGAGTTTAATTTTTATTCGCCATATTTCTATGATAGATCATGCTTGAAACTTTGTAAAGCGAAGAGTTCAAATCTCAGAATTATTAATAAAAAAGAGAGCCAGACTATAATGGGTTAAAATTTACCTTTAAAGGCTGAGATTTGAATAATTGCTTTAGTATTATTTTACTTTCTCTTACTCTGAAGAGGAAGTATTTGCGATCGTGCCAAATGTTTAACATTGAGTTTTCACCGAAAATATGTAATTTGAAGTCCCTTGAGAACGAAAAAAATGGTTTTTAGCGAATGGTCTATATATATATCGCAAGAATTTCAAACTTGCAATCGCAAGAGGGTTCAAACTTGATAATATTCCGTTTAGCTATCATCACCGTATGTGATAAAAGTTTTGTTCAAAATCCAGCACACATACTCGACTTAAGCGACAAGAACTTAACCAACGATACCGAATGATCAAAAGACTTCTTGACAGACAATCAAAACTAACTCTCTCGTACAAAAAAACACTCTACATAGCTCTGCTCGCACCTATCTGGACATACGGACTCGGACTATACGGATCAACAAAGCGCTCCAATCTTCATCGTATCCTTCCAATCAAAAATCCTCCGCACAGTAGTCGATGTTTCTTTTCACATCAGCAACCACAGCCTCCACAGTGACCTAAAAATCTCATTTGTCCTAGATCTCGCCAAGTCCCGATATATTAAATTCTATTCTCATCTTTCCCATCACTACAACCCATTGAGAGAAAATCTTTTGAGTTTTTCATACCAGATTTTTTTCCCTTAAAACTTGAATAAAAAACAAATTTTGCTTGAAGATGGATCCAGCGCCTGAAACTGAATCTGTGTGATTCTTTAATCCAAAGAACCGAATCGAGTTAATTTCTTTAAGTGTAATTTAACCAAGAGAAAACTTAAATCTTCGGTAAATTATGATGATTTAAATTCGAAATCCCTAGAGAAAAATTCTCTAGTTTTTTGTAAATTCTTGATTAACGCTAAAGGTAATCAAATTTAGGACCTGGTTCATTCAGAGATATGTCATTAGGCCTCTAGAAACTTGGATTGCTATCCAGTAAAATTGCTAGGAAATACAAGCAAAGTTCTGAGTAATTAAGCTGATGCTTTCCTCTATTATCTTCACGTATCCTATGGGATTTTGTAGTTTTGTATTATAAAACTCGGAAATTTAGAGAGGGTAAGTTTTTCCTTACCCTCTCTCTTAAAAATGTTCAATTTCTCAAAAAGTATTCGCCCGGAAGCATCCGAAGAACCTCAACGAACCATCAATTAGTAATTTTAATGCTTAAACAAGGCAAACCTGGGTACTAAACCCAGTTATATCCCTTGTAAGCTCATCATTTAAATAGTACATTACTCACTGAGGATAAATTGGAGTATCAGGAAATCCTGACATATTTGTATATAAAAAACAAAATTAAAAACAAAATTTGTTTGATGAAACGATGTTTGCCAATGTTTTATATTATATGTTACTTAATTTGCTAAAAAATTCTTTAGCATGTATCAGGGCATGACCACGCGATATTCACACCAAGTATTCAAGCACGCGACACAACGTGTGTCCCTGTTTATTTTTTGCCATTTTCCTTTCTACTACTTTTAATATTTTTTCATACTATTATTCAAAATACAAGATAAATATGTAATATGATTTATGAGTATATGCATTTCAAAAAAATAAAATAAAAAAGTCACAAACCTCATATAATTTCTAACATACCTACCTACAATTTCTGAAAATGACAAAATATATATTTCAGATATAATCAGTACTAAAAGAATAATTATTCAATTAAAAAAACAATAGAAGATCGGAACACATTATTCATAACCACCTAGCCATCCATGCACTTTTCCATCCCCGACGCTATAGCCTCCAGTTCGAGCCTCTTTGACTACATCCAGGAAATTTACCCATTTCACTCGGCAGCTCTTCTTAGATCACTATTATGTTACTATAATTGTATGGCTTCCAAACGGTTCAGTCTACCATACTCCTGAGCCTGTCAGTTTACTCTTAACATACACACGACACTTAGATAATACGTTCATATGATAATTTTTTTTTTTTTAACTTAAGGCGCGTCAACATCTATGATCATTGGTGCACGGAGCCTTCTCAGTGCACTGCCGGACTCCGGACAGTGTTTTCTCATTACAGACAACACTGTCCATCACCGGACAGTGAGCTGTAGAGGCTAAATTCTAAGGGTAAAAAAATTCTAAGGGTAGTACAGCTGGACTCGAACCCGGGTCCTCTACGTGGAAGTAAGTACGCAAACCACTTAGCTATTCCTTCCCTCAAAAAGAAAATTTAAATTTTTTTTTTTTTTTTAATTTTCAGGCGGGCTTAACGTCCAACTACCAAATTAGGTGTCGTGGACGGGGGCGGAAGCACCTACTTTACTGTTAACATTTTTCATGCCAATATAAAATTTAGCAGTTATACGCGGGACTCGAACTGGGGTCCTCCCACTTACAAGTCCA
>JAAEAF010007490.1:0-23663 GCA_011037195.1 Triatoma infestans | reverse complement strand
AAGAGAGAAATCTTAAAGGAAGAATATTGTAATAGAGTAATAGTACAACTAGCCTAGGCTTGCTTATACAATAAGTACTTGGTATGTACATATCTACACTACTGCTAGCTCCATTGTTTCTAGCAGCTATAGTTTGTGTATTGTCGTCTACAGCCTATTCTTACAGCCTTCACTTAACAATTCTTCCAATACTTTGCCTTCTACTCATGGGATATTAAATAGAGGTTTTTCATTAGCTATAATCATATTAATTCACTATAATTACTAGCTTACAAACATTTCAATTAACGAAATTTCACATAACACTATAAACAATATACTATTCACATCACTAACATTGTTTCCGGTTTGGAAAAACTTTCTACTAATTATTGTTTAGAAAACTAACTCCTCCATATAAATAATATATTTAAAAGCAGCAATTAAAAAAAAAAAGAAGAAAATATTAATAATAATAATAATTGTGCTCTCATTGTTAATAGAGAACTTTATTTATAAAAATTATTTGTTTTATTATTACAGTTTTATGTAAATTAGAATGTTTTAAAATAGTATGTTTTATTTATTCATATTACTTTCTCTTATTACTCCCTGGTTAGAAGAATTATTGCGGTCGTATTCAATTTTTGAAATTGAGTTTTTACCGGAAATATACGTGTTCCCTCAATCCAAAAAAAAAGAAAGTTATTTTTAGAAATTTGATGTGGTGTGTGTGTGTGTGTGTGTGTGTGTGTATGTATGTATGTATGTATGTATGTGTGTATATACGAGTCTTGTCGCAGCAACTTCAAACTTGATAGTTCGTTTAAATTCTACCAGAATATACGAGAATAAGGTTTTTGCTCAAAATAGGGCAACCGGTATTATCAATTCACTGAATCAACTAAATCAATCAACTAAATATATAAATTTTATTATCAAATTTGTCGATCATTATTATAACTATTTGTCTATGGGGAGGGTTCAAACCCTACTCTATTCCAAAACCTCACTGGGCCCCATATAGCTACCCCAAGAAAAACAACAACAAACCGAGTGAGTCTAGAATAAATATCCAGACCCAGGGCTAACCCATCTAAGATGCAGGACGCAGTCCTAACAAATCGAACAAAACCTGAAAGGGAAATAGCCTATGCTCTTCCACAGACATCCTGTTCCGACCAAAGATCCTGAACCTGTCATAAGATGGATGGGTGATTCCTTGCCTGTCTCACAGACTCTAAACAGACAAAAGGGATCCGGTATGAGCCGCATTTCGTAGAGATGTCTCCTTAAACCACAATATCTAGTAAGAGTTGCCTGAGACAGTTCTGTTAAAGACACAGCAGGCGTCTCACTAATAGCCCTGTCCGGACCGCCAACGAGCATCTTAGACTGCCGCCAACCAACTGTGCTCATCCATAGGTATTCATGATTGGAACCAAGCTCGGGACCAATAAAAAAAAGGAGAGGAGGCTAATTTGGCAAAACCTATCCACCACTTCATTCCCAAAAATTTCCATATGTCCTGGTACGCAGACTAGAAGCGCATCTTTCAAAGAAGAAAGCTTTTCTAGTCTTTTAGAACTTTATATATAGTATTTATGTGTTTTGTAATAAAAACTTTGAAACCGTTGACAGCCTTAAATCTTTTATTTAAATATTATTGATTAACATTTAGTTATTTCCTTTACGTTTCGGCATTTCACATGCCATTATCAAAAGATTTTTTAATAAATTTAAATGCCATAAATAAAAGGTTTTTCATCAATAACATTTAAATAAAAGATTTAAGGCTGTCAGTGGTTTCAAAGTTTTTATTACAAAACACATAATTACTATATATAAAGTAAAATAAAACAGCCAATATTTAGAAGAAAAAAAAACACATAATCACGTCTTTTAGAACATTTTAATTACTTCCCAGCCATCAACCCAGCTTGACTGTCCGAGCAGATACAAACATCTTCAAATGAAACTTTGTACAACCTTTTTTTTTTCATAAATTTTTTCCAGGATAAATTCATTTTAGGGGTGTTCTATCTAGGGTGGGCGTTAAGCTTCCCTCTAATGTGCCAATTCGATATATTTTATACAATCCTATCGTCTTTAATTAATAAGAATTAAATGTATTGTCAAAATTCTGATTTTTGAAGAAAATCGGTTGACCGGAAGTCTTGATTTAACTGAACAGTTTTTTTTTTTTTAACTGCGATTTTCTTTATAAAACCAACGACGGATTTCTTTAAATTTTATAAACTAACTTTTCATACAGAGATCTGTTACTTTTTCGAATTTTTATTTTTTGGAGAAAATTCATTTTGGGGGGGTTGGGGAGGAGGAGGTGGTTATGATATTTTCAAAAAAGTCGTTTTATAAAGCTTAGAATCTCCCGTTCATTTATCATTAAAGACGAGAATTGTATGTTTTAAGACAATTAGTTAATTAATATAAATTGTAGTCGAGAAATCTACGTGAGTATTTTATACCAGAAATGGTTTTTTTTTTTGTCAAATTTTCAGATTTGAATTTCCATAGTTAACACATGCTTTGAGAACCCCTGGGTACAAAAAACAAAAATGCTTTTTTAGCAATTGGTGTGTGTTTTAAAAATTCTATCAGCATGCTCCATATAAGTATTACATGCAATTATTTTCCACTATGAAAACAATATTAAAATGATTGTTTACATAAAATAAATATAACATAATTTGCGAACATAATACACTTGTATGAAACATAAATGTCAATATGTATTTCAATATAAAGTTATGATTCATTTGTTTGATTATAATACAAACATACGAATATGCAAACATACAAGAGAAAATGGAAATAAATAGATAATTTATATGAAATAAAAGGAGGTCTATCATATTTTTATTTTTTATTTATTCTTATTATTGGATTTTCCCCCTTTTATATTATATATATATATAATATTATTATTTTGTGTGTATGTGTTAGTGAGTGAAAAAAAATTCTCAAAAACAATTAAGAAGGGTTTAAGAAGGAGAGAAGTTGGGTTAGATAGATAAATAAACTAGAAGTAAGTCTGCAGTGGTAGTGGTCTATAAAAACAGACAGGACAGGGAACTTCTGGTCGGTAGATGCAAACTTGCGGCTCATTGTTCTAACAATTAGGCGGAGGGAATGGCAATAGTTAAAGCGTTAGCTACTATTAAGGAGTTGGTACCACAGAGTAGGTCGGCGTCTATAATGACTGATAGGTTACTCTCTACTGCTTAAGGAACAGAAACAATCATCTACTGCTTATTGAAGAGGCTAGGGAAAGATTATAGCATTTGAGTGAAGAATTGGGCTGGGTCGTCCATTTTGCTTGGGTAAGAGCTCACAGAGGTTTGGAACGCATTGAAAAAGCCGATCAGTTTGCAAAAGAAGCTGCAAAATCGTCAACCTTGCCAATATAAATATGATCGAGTGCCATCTTCTTTTCTGAAGCGACACTTTAAACTGTTGTATGAAGATGAGTGGAACCAAGAATGGGTGAACTGCAACAAAGGCGCAACTACAAAACTATTCTTTTCGAATGTCTCTGCAAGACAACGCACCGATCTGAAGTTGACTTATAAACTAACCCAGATTTTCAGCGGTCATGGACGAATGAAATCATATCTACATCGTTTCCACATTATAGCTCTGGCCCTACATGTATTTGCTCTGCCAATCCACAAAATGTTGAACACATCATTCTCACATCAATGCATGTAATGTATGTAATACGGAGCATGCTGTAAATAAACTCCTTCCCATAAGGGTTACTTTTGGGGGGAAAAAAAAGAACTAGAAGTAAAGCTGAACACTGTATAATAGAAAATTAACACAAACTGCTTGGACTTTACACTAAAATATATAAAATGGTAGTGAGAGTTAAAGAGAAAGGTTGATGACGCGTTGTGACTGCTAAATGAACTCTACTGCAAGACTCAGTTGATTTCCACCTCCCCCATGGCTGACCCAGCTGTATTTAAACAATTTCTCCCACTCTAGTCTTGCCTAAACTAGAGAATGATCCTCAATCTCTCTCTCTCTCTCTCTCTCTCTCTGCCTGCTTTAGATCCTATTGCACACAGGAAGCTCAGAACTTGATATTCCGTTTAGGTCGACTTTACTGATTTTTTTTTTTTTAATTTTTCACGATTTTCACGAAAATGGCTCCAATAATTTTGTTTAAAATTTGTAGTATCCTATCTACGCACATAAATGCTTATCACTTTTTTTCGAATCATTTTCCCCTGATAAGTGCCAATCCCATACAATTATGGGTTCTTAACACGTGTTAATATTAATGTAAATTAAAAGCATTGCTAGAATTTCAAATTTGAAGAAAGTCGGTTAAACGGAAGTGGTGTTAAACAAGAAAAAAGTTTATTGAGTTATTTTTTTTTTAATTTCTTCGTTAATAGTTCGACAGCGATTTTCTTTAAACTGTTGAATTATTTGATTGGCTTATTTGAAATAATTTTCCGGGGAAATTTTTTTCTAAAGGCCCTAGGATGGTTTGATGCTCTCTCTCTGGACTTTGAATTAATCACATTTCAGTATTCCTTTCTATATATTTTAACCAATTGTATATCCACCACCAAATATATTATTGCTAGGGCAACTTAAACTATGATTAAAGATAATTTTTTTTGTCATTTGTGACTTCACTTTTGAAATGGAGGATAATCACATCAAGAATTGCTTCTTCAAACAATAAACCCAACTCTTAGCATATTGTATCGGATTTTCGTAATTGATTGTCATGGGAAATGCAAGTATTGAGATCACCTAGGTCTAAAAAAGCTAAGATCAAAAATTGTGATCATCAAGTAAATGCATGTCTTGAGGTCTTCTCTGAGTATGAACAAAAAAAAACGGGTTTTTACTGATTGGTCTTGCTCACAAGGGGTATCTGTTGCATGCAGTTACTTGGGGAGTAGCGACCCCCACTGGTTACCACAGCTCAGAACTCCATGCACTTCGTCAGAACGAGTAAACAATCCACTTAAACTACATACACTCTGCACTTTACAGACAAGGACGAATGCAGGACACAAACTAGGGTCTCCGTCCCCAGTAATTGGCGAAAGCCAAGGGAGAAGAAAGGAAGGAAGTGGTAGCACGCTGGACTAGCGACGCGGAGGTTCCGGGTTCGAATCCAGCATGCTGCCCTTAGATTTGCTCAACCTAGGAGCAGTGTGGTCTGCAGCTTGAGAACGCTGCTTGGAGGCTCCGGCAGGCTCAATAGATCTTTCAGGTCGCAGTGCAATAATGCCCTATAACAATCTACAACTGCAGAATTATAGGAAGAATTATGGTGACTAAGAAGACTTATTTTAGTCTACACTAATAAAAAAAATTCCAACATCACCTTTTGCCAATTATAATCTGATCATAGTTGTTGTGTTTGGGTGCTCAGAGCTGGACCCAATAGATATTTTCCATGTTAACCTAGTTAGGTCTTAAACAAAGTACTTTAAGAACCAGTGTATAAACTAGATGCAAATCTATGTTAAGCATGTTATGCTTTATGCAAATCTATGTTATCACACTGATTTGACAAATCATTCCTACAACAATCTACATCTACTGATTAGTCTTAGCTTGTATATGTATGATGGAAGGGGCTAAGTGGATGGGTAATTGGCTGCTGCTTTTGATCAAATTATTTCAACAAAGGAAAAATCGCAGGGAAGCTCAATATCATATTCAATTTAGGAATTATCGTGGGCTCAAACATGAACAAAGTTTCCATCAAATTCATCAACCGGTCTGAAAAATGGGATTGAAAATGCTGCTTTCGGACGCAAACTCCGCCTTTTGAGTTCTTTGTTATCCCTTACTGGTCTCGTAACACTGGATTGCAAATCGAACAAGTAGATCTTCCTAGAAATGAATTTAGGTGAATGACTTTTATTCCTAATTATTTTGATTAATTGAACGACTTCTTATGATGTACTTAAATTTTGTTTACTTTAAATGTACTTAATTTCATACACGAACTTAACCTGTTAATTTTTAAATAATTGACTAACCCTCTTATTTATTGTATAACTATATTGCTTAATATTTCCCTGGCACCGATATCAAGCAGGTTCTTTTTAAATATGCATTAATTTGCATTAATTATCTTTGTATTTAAAAAAAAATCTGTTGTTTCATCTTTTGTATTCTCTTTGGTTTCTTTATTATTATGTACAATTGACAAATAATTTATTTAGAGTTTCTGTCTGTTTATTATCTGGCTTTGTTAAAATATGTCATACATACAGTTAGTCTTGCCTATTAACGTTTACTTCCATTTTAAGTTTGCTCACCGACTAGTTATAATTTCATTCATTTATTCTTTTAATTTATTCATTCATTGATTAATAATTATTTTCCTTTGCTTTGTTAATTATTATTAATCTTTGAATAGTTGTGTATGATAACAGTAATTTGGGCCACTGAAAGCATGCATCATTCCATTATGTAACTCTACGAAGTGATGTTCGAATAAAGAAAGAGGACGCAATACTGACACTTGTTACCTCACAGATATATAAATATTTGCATGATTAATAATAGGAGTATTATAATCGAGATTGAGTTGGGGCGGGTTTGGTGCAGTGGTTATGAGTATGGACTTTGTAGTGGAATCATTTATTGGATGATCTGATCCCACCGTGATACTACAAGAATGTAGTGGAATCGTTTAATGTGATTCCTGAGGTATGTAGTAGATGTCTTGAAGAGGGCGGAAGTTAGTTTAGAGATTTTTGGAAGTTAGTGCTCGGAAGTATTAACACGGAAATTATAAAAATAGACTGTATTTGAACAATAATTTGAACGTGAGTGACGGTAACTATTAACAAGAAATACTTAGAAATAAATAGAAGATAAATAACTAATAATTTAGAATGATCAAGATAAATGAACTAAGATGCACAACTAAAGAGAGATAAGTATAAATAAAAACTGTATAGGGACGCGTAAACTGCTGCTCGTATATGAAGACGTACTCAAGTATAATCGTATAATCATCCCCTCTTCCAATGGGGCGAGTTTATATATTAGTGTTGGCCACACTCACACCAAGACATCTGTTCTAGTGTGCGACCTTGGTTAGTTTGGTGACCACCGATTTAGGTCAGTGGCCCGCCTTAGCGGTGCTTGCTTTGATGTAAGGGTATTTACCCTTGGTTTGTTTGTTTGGCCGCGGCCTTGTCTTGGTCAGGCAGCTGGCTAGGCCACTAGTTGTAAATTATTCTTTCTTTGTTATCTGTTGTGAAGGTTTGACATTGCTATGACTTTGCCATGTCATTACAACTTGTAACTGGGAGGGGTCCCCAGTTCGAGTCCCGCGTATAACTGCTAAATTTTATATTGTTTTAAAAAATGTTAGCAATGATGTGCCTCTGTTCAACTACCTAATTTAGTAGTTGTACGTTAAACCCGCTTGAAAATAAATTGAGTAGCGACACTAAGGACTACGTTAGACTAAGACTTCTTTTGTTAAGACTGGCTGAAGACTGATTTAGACTCCCGTTTTTATGTAAAAATCTTTGGTTTTCTTGGGAGGAGTTTGTTGAGTAAACTGGATACCTTATCGAGCGTTGAAGTTGCTTAAAACGTATGAGATTCACGGTACATAACATCTATGGTTACGTACTGTGGTAGAGTTCAGAAGCGTGATCATTCGCAGTGTTTTATGGCGTAATAAGAAATATAATACTTCTTTCACACAAAACTGTGTGATCAAAATATTTCAACAACACCTAACAGAAAATCTTAGGAAACTCAAATATTCATATTTTTTTTTTTAGGTAATACCAAGGGAATCCGAGTTCGGTCATATCCATCAACCGGAAGGGCGACTTGTCTCAATAATTATTTTTTTATTTTTATTTTTCGCGGAGTTCTAGAAAAGGATCAGGATCTCATATTTGTTTCTCAATATTATTATTATTATTATTATTATCGGGTGCCCAAAGGCGCGGGACCTAAGCCTATATGGCTCTTATCCCCCCGGTACCCCCCGTAACCCCTTAATTAGTCTCCCCCGGTAACTTGCCGGTTAATCTACAATATCTCAAGATATCACTATACTCCAACTCGCCCAGACAATCCTGCGAGAGTGGTGTCCTCCCAAATATACGAAACCTAGTTCCAGCGAAACGGGGACACTGACATAAGTAGTGATACACCGTTTCCCTAACTCCGTCATCACAGTTCTGACAAATGGGACTCCGCGTCTTTCCTATGTTAAACAAGTGCTGGACACCCAAGTGTGTCCAGTCACTATTCCTACCAAGGTCCTCAAACCCGTCCTACTGAGAGACAGGAGATACTCCGAAATTCTCTGCTTGCCTGCCTTTATAAATCTTTTAGCTTGGAGGCACCCCTGCGTGTCCCCCCAGCATTTCTCCAAAGCTCTCGTCTCCCAAAGTCTAATCTGTTTGTCGCGAAACGTCTTTGTAACGGCCAGGGCTGGTTCAGGACCACAGAATGGTAATGATGATCCCTCCCTGGCCAGCCGATCCGCCCTCTCATTGCCCTCTATTCCCGCATGTCCGGGTATCCAATAGAGATGCACCTTACCCCTCCGAGCCAAAAGCGTTGAGCTTCCTCCGACATTCTCCCACTAATTTCGAACTCCACCAAGGCTTACTCAAAGCCCTTAGTGCGGCTTGGCTGTCCGAGAAAATCCGCACTTCCTTGAACTCTCCCTGCCACTCCCCCACCAGGTGGCAGCATTCAATGATGCCCACCACCTCAGACTGAAAAACAGTGGCCAAGCCACCCAAGGCCACCGAACTCTCTTTATCCAGTTCCTGAAACCAGGCTCCCGCCCCCGACAGGCCAGTACCCTCCTGCCTAGAGCCATCTGAATAGCAACGAATAATGCCGCTGCCCGACTCCGTTGGCCTCGTAAGATTATCATCTCCTATACTGCCAATCGTAATCTCATAATCTCTCTCAAATCCCCATTTCTTGCTCGTCTCATCAAGTTTGGATAGCAAGAATCGGTTTACTCGCCAAATTTTTTCCTCGATCCTAGTGTGATCCCCCCGGAAGGTTCTCACCCATTCTCCCTTGCACCTCATTCTGAGGTACCCTTTCATTGCCTCTCCCACTACCACATACTGAAGGGGGATTAGCCCCAGCAGCATCTCTAATGCCACCGTCGATGTCGTTCTCATCGCGCCAGTAATAGCCAAACAGGCCGTACGCTGTACTCCCAACAGCTTTTTGCTATTCCTCCCCACCAAGGAGCCAGGCCATATTTGTTTCTCAATATTTTTTCATTGCTAAGTGTTGCATATTGGCGAAATTATAGATCGTTTTGGTGCAATAGTCCAATTATGGTATTCTACGTTTCCACGGAGAAACGGTGTATATGCTACACTCCCAGTTGAATTGACATGGAATGCCCGTGTATCCTTTGTGCAATAATTTACAATATCGAGTATAATAATAATGTTTTTATTTATTCAAATTAAGTACATTTTGTCCATTAATTTTTAACCATCATATTTTTATACAAGTTTTTAAGTCCAATAAACAAATAAAAACTTGTAATATTAAGGAGATATTTGAAATTGAATAATGGCAGCTGCCCCCTCCTGCAACTTTTTATCGGGAAATTGGATTCTAGCAGTAATTTCACTCCTTTTTATTTTATTTTATTTTTAATTTAAGTAATAAATAAAAAAGTGTCGGTTAAAAAAAAAAAAAAAAAAAAAAAGAAATAGGTCAAGCTTAAAGGACCCTCGTTTAATAAAAATTTCTATTTTCATATTGTCTCAATTATTATATTTGTCATCATCTTTCAGTCAAAACATCTTTTTCTCTCTCTCTTTGGTTAAAAAATATTAATTAAAACATCATCTCATTGCAAAAAAAAAAAAGAGAGGAGAGAATTAGATCTCCTTAGATTTGGTGTGTATATCACTCGGTCCGTATTATTACTATTACACAAATATAGCCTTGATCTCCAGAGAATGTAGTTAACTTTGGTTTGGCATATGTATTATATTGAATGCTTTTTTTCTTTTTTTTAATTTATTTTTTTCACGTTAACATTTTTTATACAGCTTTTTCGTTTTTTTTTTTTTTTTTTTTTTTAATGAATAAACCACGCCTTTATGTACAGATGTTTATCAAATTACATTTTTTTGTGTGACGTATTGGTAAATAATAATACCACCTATACAATAATGGTAATATTTATATTTTTAGATATGAAGTAATTTATGATTGTTTATGTTGTATTGTATTTATTATTTTAAATTTGGGTAAATTTTATTTTGTTTTAGTTTTTTTTTCTATTTAAGGAAGTATCATTTTTATTTTGTTTTGCATACGTTTTTGCTCTGACGACATCTGTTATTTATATGAGGCTATGATTATTGATTTGTTTATTTAGTGTTTTTGGTATTTTTTTGTTTATTTTTGTATTTTTTCTATAAACACAAATTTCTCTTATTCCAGTACTCAAAATTGTAATTGACAAATTTTATAGTTAGTGTACCAAATTTAATGAAATTCGTCGAAAACTGAAGAAAACTGTTCAGTAAAAGCGCACTTCCTGTTCAGTAATTTTTTTGAAACTCCGAATTTTCTGGCCATTTATTTATTTTGTTTGGATAGTAGAATTGTATCATCAACTGTAAAAAGCAATTTAGGGAAAAAACATAACCCTACCACCCTCCCCTAAAAGTTCCCTTAAATGAATATTCCTAGAGAAATGTTTTAAATAAAAGTTGTGGATCTTTGTATGTGTAGTTTATATAATATTTTTCAAGAAAATCGACGGAGCCATTTTTGAAAAAATCCCGAAAAGGTGAAAAAAAAAATCTGGTGTGAAACACTCACACAACTTTCTCTTACTCCTGTTCTCAAAATTATAATTGACAAATGTTATAGTTTGTGTACCAAATATAACGAAATTCGTCGAAAACTGAAAAAGCTGTTCAGTAAAATCGCACTTCCGGCTTACGAATTTTCTTAAAACTTGGAATTTTGGCCATCTATTTATTTCTAATTAATTTTGTTTGGATGATAGAATTGTATAATCAACTTGATACCACTTTAGGGGAAGCTATAACCCCACCCCTCCCCTAAAAGCGCCCTTAAATGAATTTTTCCAGAGAAATGTCTTAAATAAAAGATGTAGATCTTTGCGATTTAATTTTGTATACGAAGTTTCAAGAATATCGCCGGAGCCATTTTTGAGAAAATCGCGAAAAAATGAAAAAATTATTTAGTAAACTGTTAAAACAAACGCATTTTTTTCAAATTCTGAATTTCAACAACATATTTAATTCTAATTAACATTATTTAGATGATAGAATTGTCTAATAAACTGAAATAGCACTTTAGAGGAAAACCCTAACCCCACCCCTCCTCCAGAAGTGCCCTTAGATGAATTTTCCTGGAGAAATGTTTTAAATAAAAGTTGTAGCTCTTTGTAAGTTTAAAGAAAATCGTCGGAGCCATTTTTGAGAAAATCGCAAAAACGTAAAAAAACCAACTAGTAAAGTAGTACTTCCGGTTGAGGAATTTTTTGTTTCTGAGCTATGCTGTTCACATACACACAGAGACCATTTGTTAAAAACCACTTTTTTGGACTCAGGGGACCTCAAAACGTGTATTTCCGGTGAAAACTCAATATCGAAAATTTGACACGATTACAATACTTCCTCTTTTAGGAGTAAGAGAAAGTAATAAAAAATCATTTAGTAAAGTTTGTAAAGTAAACACCCTTTCGCTCATCCGATTTTTTTTTTTTGAAACTCGGAATTTCAACGACAGTAAAATTGTAATTAATATTATTTAGATGACAGAATTGTTATTAATAAACTGAAATAGCACTTAAAAGGAAAATCTAACCCCACCTAGGAAGTTTGAAGAAAATCCTCGCAGTCATTATCTAGAAAATCGTGAAAACAATTATTTAGTAAAATGGTACTTCCGGTTGAGGAATTTTGACACGTAACTTTCTGCGATTCTTGGTTTTCGAACTATGCTGTTCACCTACACACACACACACACACACACACACACACAAGACAGACCATTTTCTAAAAACCACTTTTTTTGGACTCAGAGGACATCAAAACGTTTATTTCCGGTGAAAAACTCGATATTGAAAATTTGACACGATTACAATACTTCCTCTTACTAGGGGAGTAAGTGAAAGTAAAATAGTGGCAACATTGCGATCGTGTTAAATTTTTCGAAATTGAGTTTTTACAGGAAATACATGTTGTGAGCTCAGATCATTAGCAGAGCTCTAAAAAAAAAAAAGATTAGCGAATGGTGCGTGTGCGTGTGCGTGTGTGTGTATGTATGTGTGTGCGTGTTTGAACAAAATTTCTTAAATTACGAACAATCACAGGAAGTTCAAAGTAAATATTCCGTTTTAGTTACTACCATCGCATCTGATACCAAGGTTTTGACAAAATCCATCAAATAAAATTGCTTCTATACTGTGAATAGTTGTTTTTTTAGTTTTTCGTGATTTTTTTCGAAAACTACTCCAACAACAATTTGCTTTAAACATCGTGTACTATTACACACAAATATCTGACACATTTGTTTGCTACATTTTCCTAGAAGAATTGATTTTTTTGGAGGGTTCCTGAGGAAAGTGTAGTGTTTTATGCTATTCTCTAAAATACAGTGTACTGTTACCACTTACTACATAAGTAGCATTGATATAATTCCAAATTTTCCAAAAAAGAAAACTGGTTAACTAGATGTGCGCGACTTTACAGAATAGGTTCTTGAATTTTGGGGTGGGGGATTTTTCGTGAAAACAGCTACGATATTATTTTTCTAACCTTGGAAATGCTCAGTGCACAGATAAAAATTTGTTACTTTTTTTATTGAAATATTTTTCCAAAAAAAAAAAAAAAAAAAAAAAACTGGTGTGAAACACTCACACAACTCTCTCTTACTCCTGTTCTCAAAATTATAATTGACAAATTTAATGAAATTCGTCGAAAACTGAAAAAAACTGTTCAGTAAAAGCGCACTTCCGGTTTACTTATTTTTTATATGAAACTCGGAATTTTCTAGCCGTCTATTTATTTCAAATTAATTTTGTTTGGATGATAGAATTCTATAATCAACTATGATAGCACTTTAGGGAAAAACATAACCCCACCCCTCCCCTAAAAGTCCCCATAAATGAATTTTCCCAGAAAAATGTTTTGAATAAAAGTTGTAGATCTTTGTATGTTTAGTTTATATAAGAAGTTTCAAGAAAATCGACGGAGACATTTTTGGAAAAAATCACGAAAAAATGAAAAAAATCATTTAATTAAAGTGGTAAAGTAATAAACGCACTTCCGGTTATCCGATTTTTTTGAAACACGGAATTTCAACAACATATTCAATTCTAATTAACATTATTTAGATGATAGAATTGTTTAATAAATTGAAATAGCACTTTAGATGAAAACCTAAACCCACCCAGCCCCCATAACTGCTCTTAAATGGGATTTTCCCAGAGAAACGTTTCTAATAAAAGTTGTAGCTCTTTGTTTGTGTAGTTGATATACTAAGTTTGAAGAAAATCATCGGAGCCACTTTTGAGAAAAACGCAAAAAAGTAAAAAAAAACAACTAGTAAAGTGGTACTTCCGGTTGAGGAATTTTGACAGATAACGTACTGTCAGATCCCATGGTGATAACCTAAATGGAATATCAAGTTTCAACTTTTTTTTATGGTTTTTCGTTTTTGAGCTATGCTGTTCACGCACAAACGCACCACACACAAACCATTTGCTAAAAACCACTTTATTGGATTCAGGGAACCTCAGAACGTATATTTCCGGTGAAAAACACGATATCGAAAATTTGACACGGACCTGTGAAATATCTTGAGACGTTGAAATTCAAAGAGGCGTTTACTCAATTTTATTGCCGCTCTCTATAATGTAATCATTCTCTTATCTGTTTCCCGGTTGGTAGGTTGAACGGCATTTGATGTTTATGTTACAATATATGAGCAGAACTATAGATATATGAGAATTTGAAACTTGAAAAAAAAAAATTATTGTTTTATACAAGACTGTATTAAGATGTGTAAGAGAAAGTTGTGTGAAAGTTTCACATTAGATTTTTTTTTTCTTTTACTCCGAGGAAGGAGAAAGTATTTTGATCCCACAAAATTTTATAAATCGAGTTTTTTACCGGAAATGTAATGTTTTGAGACGCTCCTAAGTATTACTTTTATTTGTAACATTATTTCTGGAAAATTAATGTTTTTTTAATGATTTCCTTGGGTTTGTTTAGGAAATGAACCTCTTTTGCAGTCTTATTTTCTTTTTTTTTATTATAATTTATACATTTAGTTTCTCCAACGTTTCGGCATTTCACATGCAATTATCATAGGATTAACAATGTTTATATCTGAAATTTTTACAAAGTGCATAAAGATTTATATTATATAGAGAAATTGTATGTTTTTTTTTTTTGAAGGGGGGGGGGCAATGCACTGCGAGCTTTCGATCTATTGTGCTGTGCCCCCTGGGTTGCCGCAGGGTTGGCCTCAGCACCCGGCAGATGTCTCAGATGAACATCCCGTTTCACATGTAATAGCACCCATCCACAGCAAAGAGAATGCAACCACAGCAGAGAGAAGAGAGGCCCTCTCTGGTTAACAGAGCCTACTCTCTGACTTAGGCAGGCTAGAGTGGAAGAACCTGTGTATATAAGCCAGTGGGAAATCTGTCTAAAGGGATCTATGATATACAACCATACAACTGTACGCCAGTCATCGCATCTTGTCATATCTCTCCTCTCACCATTCATTCTATCATTTTCATTATAAAGTCCAGTGCAGTTTGTGTAATCTTAGCTACATTATATTAGCGTCAGCATATCTCGTTCATTTAATCAAACCTAATTTCTCTCCTCAACAACCCCATTATATACAAAATCTCCATCAGGTTGAGATCCCTGAGGAATCCCAATACCCTGATAGGCTCTAGAGAGGGTATATCCCTCTCTTCCAACCTGGTAGCTACCCAGGTTCTTGGAATCTTCTCTGAGTGGCAGCCTCGCTGTCTGTTAGGAGATGTAATGGAGTTTCCTCCAGCTCCCCACAGAATCTGCATGAGCTGTCACTTTCCCAAACCCAGCTTCACCGTGTGTCCTCTAAGTCGGCAATGCCCCGTGAGGAAACCCGTAAGAACGTGGAGCTTGTTCTTGCTCAATCCGGTGCAGGCCTCCGATCTCCGTTGGTTATAATTTCCCAAGCAGACCTTGGCCTGCCGCAAACCGGGGAGGTAGTACCAGAGTTGAGATCTCCTCGTCTCCTCCTCTTCCTTCCTAAGTTCCTCCAACAGAAACTTGGTCGCTAACCGCACAAAAAAAAAAGATTCCGGCCGTAGAAGCGGGGTCGTAGCGCCTATCTTGACCAGGGCGTAGGCCATCTCATTCCCTTCAATGCTAACATGTCCCCATCACCCACCAAACGGTAACTTTGTTTTTCCTGCCTAGGTTATTAAGTTTATCTAGGCATATTAGAAATGATATATCTAGAAATTGTATATTAATTGAATATTTGTTGGCCACAAATTATAAATACCAACCTTATATTATTTTTTTGCATTCTGATAATGTAGCCGTTGTTGGTTGAGTGTTTATGATATATCAGCTGGAAGATATTTGCTTGTTTTTTTGTATGAAATATATTTATTTATTTATTGTACATCTGTTTTGGCCCGAAGGCATACAGTGGGAGTTGACGTTAAATAACAATGTTACAGATATGTTACAATAGTAAGTAATTAAAAATAGAAAGCGAGAGTTTTCTGATAAAAGTATTTGAAATATATATATATATACATAACATTACAAAACCATTCTAAACTAGCTAAAAATCAGGAAATTAAAAACTAGGTATTAATCTCAAAATTATTTAAAACTTTCACACAACTAGAAGAATAAAACAGCTAAAAAAGAATTCATCAAGCTAAAATAATTAAAGTTATAAAATTTGCACAATTTGTAGCCTCAACAACATTTTCATCGTTCTTTTCTTTTCTTTTTTGATAATTTCTTCAAACTACAAAAATACAACAAAAAAAAAGCCAGGAACCCGGAAAATTAACCATACATATGTCCAACAATAAGAAGCAGAAACTCTACAAGATAGCCCGCCCAAACTGATCGAGCAAAGATTGTATAAAATATATGTTGAGATAAGTAACAGTATGTTACTGTCAAATTATTATTGCAAGATTATATTGTTAATCTGCGTCAGTATTTGTTGAGGAATTTTTACTATTTTCTTGTTATTCGTAATATAAATATGTATTGAAATGAAAATGCACTACGTGTTGCTCTATATTAACTTTTTGGGGGTTCCTTAGGGAATAATCATCAGTTTTAATGCATTTCTCTAAAGTACAGTGTGTAGTATTTACCATCTATATAATATTACTTATATTAGAAGAATTGCTATAATTCCAAATTTATATCATAATTTATATCAAGACTAAAAATTAGTACATAAAATCTTCGTATTATCTTTTATACTTTTGTATAATGTTGTCAGATTGGATGTTTACATTTCTTAGAAGCATGATATAAAACTTGATCTTTTCAAGTGTGTATATGGGAGTAGATGTTGCTAGATAGAAATAAAACAAAAACAAAACAAAAAATAATAAAAGAAAGAATAGATAGATAAAGAAAGATTTGCAGTAATGGAATACTTTACCACATTACTACTACATAATATTCCAGGGAAGTAATGTGAACCCCACTCTCCTCCTGTCGCTCTCTCCTCACATTGAGTTCAGTTGTGGAAGTAGAGTTCATTGTCAGTACATAGTCCACCACTACTTTCCACCACCTCCTCCCATCTTCTTCACCACGCTACCTGTACGAGTATCTTGTCTACGAGTGTTTTACACCTACTACACTGGCAGCATCACCATAGCCAAGGCACAGTTCAGTTCAAAGACCTTGATCCGCCAGCTATCGACTTCTCACGAACAGATTACTACATTAGTTCTGTATCACGTGGCTTCAGACCTGAATAGTTGTATTGTTGTTGTTGTAGAGCTAGTAGTAGCCTATAATAGTTGGTAGAGGACATGCTGTGGCCAACTAGACAAACTTTTATATTATGGAGAGTTTCTCATCTAACAAGTACAGCAGTCACATATAGAGAGACTGACTTGATTGACTACGTGTGTTAAATGATTAATTTAAGAAAGTAAAAGGCCCTTTACATAGTTTCGTAATGACATCATTTTTTTTTTTTTTTTTTTTTTTTTTTTTATTAATATATTTTTTTTAACTCTCCCTGTAAATGATTAGATTAAATTCAGTTCAATATGTGAATTGTATATTAAGCGGTTATGTGTTCAACAGCAACAAAAAATAAAATAAAGTACAATTTTTATCATTTCCTCTTTGTGAAATTTATACAATAGTTTCTTTGTAGTCATTTGAAACTAACAAAAAAAAAAAAAAATCTGGTATGAAACACTCACAAAAACTTTCTCTTATTCTAGTTTTCAAAATTGTAATTGACAAATTTTATAGTTTGTGTACCAAATTTAATGAATTCGTCGAAAACTGGAAAAAACAGTTCAGTAAAAGCGCACTTCCGGTTTACTAATTTTCTTAAAACACGGAATTTTGGCCATCCATTTATTTCTAATTAATTCTTGGATTGGATGAGATAAATGTATAATCAACTCTGATAGCACTTTTAGAGAAACAACCTAATCCCCCTCCTCCTCACGGCCCCCCTCCAATCCCCCCCCCCCCAATTGCCCTTAAAAATGAATTTTCCCGAAAAGAATCGCGAAAAAGTGAAAAAAAAAAAAAAATCATTTAGTAAAGTGGTAAAGTAAACGCACTTCCGGTTATCCGATTTTTTCAAACTCAAAATTCAACAACATATTCAATTCTAATCAACATTACTTAGATGACAGAATTGTCTAATAAACTGAAATAGCACTTTAGATGTAAACTTAACCCCACCCCTCCCCAATAACTGTGCCCTTAAATGAATTTTCTCAGAGAAATCTTTCAAGTAAAAGTTGTAGCTCTTTGTATGTGTAATTGATGTACCATGTTTTAAGAAAATCGTTGGAGCCATTTTTGTGAAAATCGCAAAAAAGAAACTAGTGAAAAGTGGTAAAGTGGTTGAGGAATTTTGACAGATAACGTACTGTCAGATCCCATGGTGATACCTAAACGGAATATCAAGTTTCAACTTTCTACGGTTTTTCATTTTTGAGTTATGCTGTTCACATACACACAGACCATTTGCTAAAAAAACACTTTTTTTTAACTCAGGGGACCTCAAAACGGATATTTCCGGTGAAACTTGATACGGAAAATTTGACACGATAACAATACGTCCTCCTTACTAGGAGAAAGAGAAAGTAATAAATATACATTTAATGATGCAACTTACTATATAATGTAATTAGTTCTTAATTTCGGTTTTTCTACTTACTGAAAATTTCTGTTGCATACTATACATGTAATATGGCGTTATATTTATTACACACTATGCTGAATAAAGATGAGGCACTTTCTTTCGTGCTTCAGGAGACTTCAAAAGCGCATGTTTGCGGTGAAAATTCAATTTCAGAAATCTGACCCGAATGCAATACTTGTTCTTGAAGAATCTTTGATTGTGGATACTAGCCGTTGTTAATCGCTAGCCTTGCCTCTATACCATACTCGCCCACATTCAACGCTTCTGCACTTAGCGGATGAGTGGCCTACAACTTTAAGAGTCACACTATCTCCTTGAAGCACTGTCTCTAGCTCTTACCAACAGTTAGAAGAAATCGGATGACAGACCGGCAAATTCAGTATTTCAATCCGGTTTAAATCAATCTAGAAGAGTCAGTTAACAACATTTGATGAGTTAAAAACTAGCCATCAAGAGGGGAAATAGTCAGTCTAGAACATTCACGAGCTTGCGACATTATTGAAGAGTCAACAAGACAACTCTCTAAGTTACCTTAAAACACTGCAAACTACAACCAATCCACTGTCTGCACTGAGCTTTTTGCAAAATAAAAACGTCCTTTTACCAAGACATTTTCTGCTACCATTATATCAAAGCAGATTTAATGGTACAATTAATCTGCCTTATTGTCACGCCTGAACACAAAATAATTTTTGATTAAATTTGGTTTGTGTTAATAATTAATTTAATTAAATTTGTTAATTGTTATTGAAACAAAAATTACTTTATTTCAATATACAATCTGATAAATTATGTTTCGCGATCTTTTATGTAAATTTTACTTTTTATCATTGTTAATATGATAAAAAAATCAATATTATCAAAAATTGTCTTGATTTAAATTGAATATAATTTTCTTATATTGAATCCGTTGATGAGTTTGAAATGGAAATTGGTGTGATATGTTGTAGAGTAGTGGTAGCTTGTGTAGCGCGAGCGGTTTTGTAAAAGGGCTTGTGTTTGTATATGTTTAAGAGAGAAGTGTTAGTAATAATCAAGAGAGCACCACTGTTTTTAAAATAAATATATTATTCTCTAAGCAAATTTAAGTACTTTACAATATCTCAACTATAACTTAATAAATCAGATGTTTATCTAGAATAAAGGCAAATCACTATCACTGGCACTGAGTTTAAGAGAGCGATTCCTGAAGCAAGTGTTCTGGCTTGAATGTCTGTTTAGACTGTGTTGAAGGAATGTCTTCTAATTGTTCGTTCAAATCCTTTCAAATAATGCTGGTATGTCTGGAGGAGGGAGTTTTATTGTTTTACCCTAACTGTTTCTTGGCCTTTGTCTCTTGGTTTGCATTGACCTAGATTGTAGTACCTGGCTTTATCCCCATCACTAAAATAAACTATTTGAACTAGCTAATTTTCACAAAATTATTATTTTCCAAAACTATTATTTTTCCATTTCGTTGTTCCACTACAAGTTAATGAAGTTAAATTAAAATTAAGTTTATAATCTTAGTGATTTTCCTATTCCATGAACTCAAACTTTCGGTTAATGAATTCTCTTCAAGTTTAGAATTCCCAGCAATGCTGCTAATTTTATCAACTGGATATTATATGGGTAGTAGAATCACAAATTGAACTAAAGTAGCACTTCAGAGGGAAGAAGCTTACGCGCTGTTTCTCCAGAAACGCCAACACAAACCATTTTCTTGGAAAAGTCCTTCAATTGTAAGTAATAAGGATTTATGAGTGTAGATAGCATATGAAATGTAAGAATAGAAAGTAACCGTAGGGGAGGTATTTTCGAGAAAATTGACAAAGACGATTCTGTAAAGTCGAACTTCCTGTTGATGGAATTCGGTCAAAACCTTACTGTCAAATGCTGCTGCGATTGGTAGAAACTAAACAGAATATCGTTCGTTCTTTCCAGTAAACATAGAGCAAGTATTCAAATCTTCAAAAATTTGACTAAATCGAAATCCTTCCTCTAAACATAATAGGAGAAAATTAAAATTCCAAGTAATACTTCTTGATTCTTGATAAAATAGAACCACAATTTTTTGGAGTCAGAAATAAATCTCTCAATAGATAAGTACTTTTATGTTTGATATTTTCTCCTACTTTCTTTCTATTCCATCTCTTAACAATATGGCCACCTTATCACAGTATCCATGTGTTGTTGCCATGGATTGTATTGTATAGAATGTTCCAAGCTCAGGGTTAGGTCGGATTGATATATGATCTACAGTTTCTCATAAATGGTTCACCCTAGAAATGCTCATTCTTATAACCATGATATATATATATATGTACTAAGCAATTTGCACGAAGAAGACTGATGTGCTATATCAAGAGAAGATATAATGTACGTATATAACTTTCGTATTTCACAAAGGGCTTAGGGATCTTTTTACGTATAAAGGAAATGAAATGTCCAACTGCTTGTATATTAAGTTTATATCAAGAGTGGTGTCCATAATATCACTAGCGTGTGTTTTTTTTACCTTTTTCTTTACCCACCCTTTTCTCTCACTGTTTTTATAACCGCTAAGATAATCCAAGATCCAGTTAACCTTTCTCCTTTTATCACTTATCATTTTTTTATTTGTTTGTTTGCATTTTTCCTTTCTTTTCTATGATAATGTTTAATTAAGCGATAAGAACTGTAGAGAAAAATAATTAACTCTGAATGATATTTGTATAATTAACGGTTTATAAAATACTAAACCACTAATTGCATTTTATATCTTGCTTTGTATAAATATTTAATGTAGTTGTACCAGCTATCTGTAAATTTAGTACAAAAACTAAAATTTCAAGGCAATTTGTCACACGACTTTCCCCTCCTGCAATTAATAAAATTATGTATAAAATGATAGATTTTCTTTAAATTCAAATCTTACATATTTGTCGTAATTTTTTTTCTTTATTTTCTCCTTCCTCCTAGTAAGATGAAGTATTGTAATCGTGCCAAATTTTCGATATCGACTATTCACCGGAAATATCCGTTTTGAGGTCCCGTGAGACCAAAAAAGTGGTTTTTAGAAAATGATCTGAGTGTGTATATACTTATATGTGTATGTGAACAGCATAGCTCAAAAAAAAAAAAACCATAGAAAGTTCAAACTTGATATTCCGTTTAGGTATCACCATAGGATCCGACAGCAAGTATTCAAAATTTGTCAACCGGAAGTTCCACTGTACTAGTTGTTTTTTTTTTAATTTTTTTTTTGCGTTTTTCTCAAAAATGGCTCGGACGATTTTCAGTTATGGGAGAGGGATGGGGGTTAGGTTTTCATCTAAAGTGCTATTTCAGTTTATTAGAAAATTCTATCATCTAAATAATGTCAATTAGAATTGAATATGTTGTTGAAATTCTGAGTTTGAAAAAATCGGATCACCCTGAAGTGCGTTTACTTCAACACCTTACTAAATGATTTGTTTTTAACTTTTTGGCGATTTTCTCAGAAATGGCTCCAACGATTTTCTTGAAATTTAGTAAATAAACTAAACATACAAAGATCTACAACTTTTATTTAAACCATTTCTCTGGGATAATTCATTTAAGGGCACTTTTGGGGGAGGAGTGGGGTTGTTTTTTCTCAAGTGCTATCATAGTTGATTTTAAATTCTATCATCCAAAGAAAATTAATAAGAAATCAATAGATGGCCAAAATTACGAGTTTCAAGGAAATTAGTAAACCAAAAGTGCGCTTTTGCTGAACAGTTTTTTCATTCAGTTTTCGAAGAATTTCATTAAATTTGATACATAAACTGTAAAATTTGTCAACTATAATTTTGAGAACTGGAGTAAGAGAAAGTTGTGTGAGCGTTTCACACCAGATTTTTCTTTTACACCTACAATACAAAATTGTAACAAGCAAACATGACAAACTAGCTAGAAAGATAAACGGATTTTGTGGCTTGGAGAAGCCATCCACTGGTGACACTGCATAACATGTTTATTCATAGAATGTTAGAGGAGATTTCTAGGCCAATCTCGCCTCACCCGCCTAGGCCTGGGATAATGGAATGGTGTCGTTCATTAGTGGTATGGGATGGGCGTTCTTATGGATGAATGAAATCGAGAAAAAAGGGATTTCCCTAGATTGCTGATGAAAAAGATTTTGAGGTTGTTATGGATAATTCGATATTGGGTAGATACTAGGGAGCATTTACTATTTTTCTAGGGATTTTTGACTATAGGGATTCGCTGGCTATTAGAACTTTTGATCCTACCCTATAATTTCAGCCCATAAGTTCAGATCGTTCTAATGAGTAGTGAATATAAAAGAGTCTTATGTTTGTTAAAGAGAATTTAGAACGTCTGTCTAGGAGTCTTGAAAGAAGTTGATAGCGGCATTTGGTTTCAAGACTTCTTTGTCTATTATGTAGGTAAGATGTTTGTCAAAGAACAGTCCAAAATAACATACTTTGTTGACATTGTGAATAGGTATCGGATGGGAGGATTTTTATAAAATGAATATTATTACGCCACTTATTTTCATTATTTGTTTTCTTCACTTATGAAGCCACACTGCAGAGAATTTAGATGGGATTGTAGTGAACGCTGAGCATCGATTTGGAAAGAGGATTGCAGCATCGTCTGCGAGGGTAGTAAGTATAGTATTTGAGAGCTGTAGTATGTCTGCTGTGTAAATGATAAATAGAAGAGGTCTATGAAAACATCCTTGGTGAATGTCTGCACGTATATAATGGAGTAATGATATTTATTAATAATGATATTTCGAAAAGGAGGCAGATTAGCGGCTTCAGAAAAGTGGTTCTACAAAAATTCACGGATAGAGGTAGTGAACCGCCATAAGTACTTGGGTATCATTCTAACTCCGCCGTATGTCCCAGGTCCCCCACCTCGAAAATAAAGTGTCGATAGCTAAGCTCGGTTTAAACCAGGTTTGGTCTAACTTTATTCCTAATAAGAACGTTCCTCTCGACGCCAAATATAGGATTTTCAAGAGTGTGTCACGAGCAGTTCTATCATCTGGTGTTCTACCAATCTTGGGGGTTTCAACGTTATGACATCCTTGAAAAATGTCAAAGATTTTTCTAAAAAAAATTATTCTCTCTTTCCTCTTCGACGCCTAATTATGTACTATCGATTGAGTGTGCTCTTGAACCGTTAGAGACTTTCACCCTTGCTGTATACTTCAAATACTGCCTCAGAACCTTAGCTCTTGACAATCATCGCCTCCTGAAAATTGT
>JAAEAF010007489.1:0-48361 GCA_011037195.1 Triatoma infestans | reverse complement strand
GAAACAACTCACACAACTTTCTCTTACTCCCGTTCTCAAAATTATAATTGACAAATTTTATAGTTAAGGTTCCAAATTTAATGAAATTCGTCGGAAAAACTGAAAAAAAAAAAAAAAAACTGTTCAGTAAAAGCGCACACTTCCGGTTTACTAATTTTCTTGAAATTCAGAATTCTGGCCATCTATTTATTTCTAATTAATTTTGTTTGGATAATAGAATCGTATAATAAACTATAATAAACACTTTAGAGAAAAACATAACCCCCACCCCTCCATCAAAACTGCTCTTAAATGAATTTTCTCAGAGAAATCTTTTAAATAAAAGTCGTAGCTCCTTTGTATGTTTAGTTTATATTCGAAGTTTCAAGAAAAATCATCGAAGCCATTTTTGAGAAAATCGCGAAAAAGTGAAAAAAAAAAAAAAACATTTAGTAAAGTAAACGTACTTCCCGGTCAGCCGATTTTTTTTTTTTTAAACTCGGAATTTCAACAACATATTTAATTCTAATTAATATTATTTAGATGATAGAATTGTTTACTTAAACTGAAATAGCATTTTAAAGGAAGCCGTAACCCCACCTCTACCCCTAAAAGTATCCTTAAATGAATTTTCCCGCAGAAATGTTACAAATAAAAGTTGTCATTGTATGTGTAGTTGATGTACCAAGGTTCAAGAAAATCGTTGGAACCATTTTCAAGAAAATCGCAAAAAAGTGAAAAAAAAAAAAAACCATTCAGTAAAGTGGTAGTTCCGGTTGAGGAATTTTGACAGGTAACGTACTGTCAGATACTATGGTGATACCTAAAGGGAATATCAAGTTTCAACTTTCTACGGTTTTTCGTTTTTGAGCTATGCTGTTTACATAGATACATATATACACACCCTCAAAACATGTATTTCCGGTGAAAACTCGATTTCGCAAATTTGAACGATTGCAATACTTCCTATTATAGCAGTAAGTGAATGTAATAATAAAGATAAACTTTAAGTAAACCTCAACAAACAATAAGTAAAACAAAGCAAATTTCTGGGGGGGCGGGGATAGCTTATAATGGAAAACCATTGTTTTTACATTTCTTATCGTCAAAATTTAGTTTTCACCAGGAAATACAAGTTTTTGAAGTCCTCTGAATTTGAAAAAAATTTATTTTAGCGAATAGGTCCGTATATATATATGTGTGTGTGTGTGTGTGTGTGTGTGTGCCTCTGTGCGCTTGTGTATGAACGAAATATCTCCAAAAGGAAAAATAGCAGAAAGCTCCAACTTGGTATTTCGTTTAGGTACTATCATCGCATCTTGATCTGAAAGTTTCGGCCTAAATACATCCACGGGTAGCGCCATTTTACTGAATTTTTTTTTTTTTAATAGTTTTTCGTGAGTTTTTCTCGAAAACGTCTCCAGAGGTGATCTTTAAACTTCATATACTATCTACACAGTTAAATACCTATTCTTTTAGTTTGAAACATTCTCCCAGAAAAATTGATCTGGGCATTTTGAGATTTGAAAATTGAGTTTTTGGGTATTACACACAAGTATACATGATAACCTTTATAACAGGTATACATGATAACCTTTATTACAGGTACACATGATAACCTTTATTACAGGTACACATGATAACCTTTTTACAGGTATACATCATAACCTTTATACAGGTACACATGATAACCTTTATAACAGGTATACATGATAACCTTTTTACAGGTACACATGATAACCTTTATAACAGGTATAAATGATAACCTTTTTACTGGTACACATGATAACCTTTATTACAGGTACACATGATAACCTTTTTACAGGTATACATGATAACCATTATACAGGTACACATGATAACCTTTATAACAGGTATACATGATAACCTTTTTACAGGTATACATGATAACCTTTATTACAGGTACACATGATAACCTTTATCACAGGTACACATGATAACCTTTTTACAGGTATACATGATAATCTTTATAGAGGTACACATGATAACCTTTATAACAGGTATACATGATAACCTTTTTTTATTGGCAAGCCGTTGTTTAAATGTTTAAACATACAAATTTTAAGAAACATTTACTAGTAATTTGTGTAATTGTATAAAGAGAAATTCGTGTGAGTGTTTCATACCAGATGATTATTTTTTTTAATCACATATCTCAGAGAAACTTTATAAATATTTCAGGTTCATTGGTGAGGCAAATAAATATGCACCAAAGAACATTAGACTTTGGTTGGAGTCTTCTTCGGAGTCTTGCATAAAACCTCATATATTTAACCTTATCGTTAAAATTATAAACCCATTACTGTTGCTGGGGATTTCTCAGCGAGTATTTGTATATCTGAACCTGTCGATCCATTTGCGTCTAATTTCGATGGGGAAGTCAGAGTCATTTTTTTTTGGTATAAGACAAATGGGGATTTATCGATTCTCCTAGCTGTATGATCCCCGTGTACTAGTATTCTTACGATGTACGAGGATTGTCGCAATGTATTGAATAAGCTGTTATCAGTTAGGTGGATTAGTGTGTTGTAGTAGATCCCGTCACTGCAGGTGTGTTGGAAATGAGGAGAAGACAGATCTATTAGCTAAATTGGATGAACAAAAAAAAAAAAAAAAAAGCAACTATCTGTGCCAATGGAATAACCTTTCTAAAGAGATTTCTCCAGGCTAAAAGTAAAGAAGCCATGAATTTATTGCACCATCAACAAGCACTAATGAACCATGGAGTATACTGAGCAATCAACCGATTTCTCATGAACTGTCTAGAGAAGATTTTGTGACTTGCTTTCTCTACAGGCAAGCGCACTCTATTCCTTGGAAGGAAGCCCAAGTTGTATGCTCTGCATTTTTTTTATCGTTATTGCTATTATCGGCGCTTATCTCGAAATCTATAAGGCACTCGCGAACGTTAGACCGGCTGTAGCTCTGAATGGTAATAGTAACAATGATGATGATGATGACAATAATTTTAGCGATTATGAGGACAATAGGTCACAGTTCACCTGTTTATCAAAATTATATTGGGCAGCTAGAAGCCTAATGATTGATAGCCAATAAGACGAAAGCATTGTATATATGTAAATTCCAATATACTGTTGCTCTAGTGATTATGTCAGCTGTGGTTATATTTTCATATGTATAACTACTAAGTGAATATTATTTAAATT
Source organism: Triatoma infestans (assembly GCA_011037195.1). Classification (NCBI taxonomy): domain Eukaryota; kingdom Metazoa; phylum Arthropoda; class Insecta; order Hemiptera; family Reduviidae; genus Triatoma; species Triatoma infestans. Next base: position 45,194 of record JAAEAF010007489.1, on the reverse strand, counting down.
GTTGTGTGTATTTCACTTGGTTAATAACGTGTAGTTTAATTATTCTTTTCAGGTATGTTTTACTGATATTCTTTGTTATTTTACTTACATTTTGGTATTTACTTATATGTTGTTGTGGTGGTTGGTTCCGCAGAGCTGGAATGCATCAGAGACATTTTCCGTGGTAGCCCGCTTCGTTTTGTGGTCATCGACCGGTTTCGGGCGTTCGCCCATCTTCAGGATGCGTTATTCAGACAGTGTGACAACACAGACTTGCACAGAGCAGAGTTGACAGTCAGTGTGAAAACTAACTCTGCTCTGTGCAAGACTGTGTGAATATATATATAAACCTCGAAAAATTAATTTTAGAGGAGGTTTGTAATGTATGAGTTAGGATAAATTTTAAACTGCTGTTGCAAGTTTTGCTGTGAGCTCACAGAAAGACTGCCATAACATGTAGTTTCAATCAGGTAGTTTTGACCTAAAAACTAACAAGTGAACCCACTACTTCCCAATTTATATGTAATTGTTTTATGGCTAACAAACGTATAGTTCGAATAAAAAATTTCGTTAAAATAAAAAAAAATAAAATTTGAATTGGAGTAAATATAGTTTACGAAAGGCGTTTAAGGTCTCAAATTGTTCAATATCCAACACAACTTTATTTTAATAAAAATAAAAAAAAAATTGTTCACATAGTTTATCAATTATCTTTTAAGTACAAATTATTGTTGTGAAATACTCTCACGACCTTCTCCAAGCTGTCCCTAGATACAAACTACTAGCCAGAGACTGCTTGACCTTCGCTCAAACTAGCACTTGACAATATAAAAAAAAAAAAAAAATCTGGTGTGAAACACTCACACTACGTTCTCTTACTCCAGTTCTCAAATTATAATTGACCAATTTTATAGTTTGTGTACCAAATTTAATGAAATTCGTCGAAAACTGAAAAAACTGTCCAGTAAAAGCGCACTTCCGGTTTACTAATATTCTTGAAACTCGGAATTTCTGCAAACTATTTATTTCTAATTAATTTTGTTTGGATGATAGAATTGTATAATGAACTATGATAGCACTTTAGAGAAAAACATAACCCCACCCCTCCCCTAAAAGTGCCCTTAAATGAATTTTCCCAGAGAAATATTTTAAATAAAGTTGTAGATCTTTGTATGTTTAGTTTATATACGAAATTTCAAGGAAATCGTCGAAGCCATTTGAAAAAGTGAAAAAAAATCATTTAGTAAAGTGGTAATGTAAACGCACTTCCGGTTATCCGATTTTTTGAAATTCTGAATTTCAACAACATATTTAAATCTAATTAACATTATTTAGATGATAGAATTGTCTAATAAACTGAAATAGTACTTTAGATGAAAATCTAACCCTACCCCTTCCCCATAACTGCCCTTAAATTAATTTTCCCAGAGAAATGTTTCAAATAAAAGTTGCAGCTCATTGTATGTGCAGTTGATATACCAAGTTTGAAGAAAATCGTCGCAGCCTCTTTTGAAAAAACGCAAAAAAGTAAAAAAAAACAATTAGTGAAGTGGTACTTCCGGTTGAGGAATTTTGACATATATCATACAGTCAGATCCCATGGTGATACCTAAACGGAATATCAAGTTTCAACTTTCTACGGTTTTTCGTTTTTGAGCTATGCTGTTCTCTCTCTCTCTCTCGCTCACACACACACACACACACACACACACCATTTAGTAAAAACCAATTTGTTTGAAGTCAGGGGATCCAAAAGTGATATTTTCTGTGAAAACTCGATATCGAAAATTTGAACGATTACAATACTTCCTCTTACTAGGAGTAAGAGAAAGTGGTCTTAGGGACTTAGATCATCTAAACGCCTAAAATCAACAGATTACAAATTCTTCGTCACATTGTAAACCCTCCATTCTAAGTAACCTAATTATCATTGTGATCTCGAAAATTCTTTGTATCCAATTTAACAAATCACGCTACAGTAAATTCCACAAAAACTTATCTCATAGGCTAGTTTTTTTGCAGCTAATTTATTCTTAATACACCTCCAACTAAAAAGATCGTCATCAGATGATCACCATTCAATACAATTACGATGTTTGTTTACCTTATTATTTAATCAGCAGAAGGTATAAATAAATAAAAAAAACTATAACTGTCCTTAATAGGTGTTGATAAAAAAATAACATACATACTAATACGCACATACGTAAAGGCCTATCATTTTTAATTGAAACATTTGTCCGGGATATGACACAAGAAGGAAAGTCTCTGTCATTACTCCTGCAGTAAAAGCACATTAAATCAATTATCTCTAAATAATATTTAAATTCCAAAAATATAAAAGAATTTTATGTACATACACAGTATGTATATCAAGAATAATTATATCCACCATAATAAGCCATATGTCTCCAGCTGTCCGTTCCAGCTACCATCACCAAAGGGCACCAGAGATTTGGAGTTGCACGCAACAAGCGACCTTGTGAAAAAAAAAGAAGATTAATTACCGACTATTAACTTTAAACATAACCTTCCCTTTGTTATAAGTTAATCTTATAACCGTTTTTAATTTGATTTTAGTTTAAGAATATTTCATTTCCTGAACACCTCTCTCATAAAATGTACCCGTACGTTACCAATTGGATATACGAGAGTAACGAGACAAATCGGTATTGCTCAGAAATGGTTTCTTTAATCAATACAATAGCTTCAGTGCGTCAAGTTGGCATACTTGTACTTAGTTTCTCATGAGCTGTTCGGTAGTATTTGGTAAGCATAACCTCAAATGTATTCAGTTAACAATAGCGAATCCGCTCGAGCATTGCACCACGGAAGAACAATGCTCAGTGATTATTTTTAGTTGCAGAGGGTATTATAGGTGGTGAAATCCACGAAAGAATGTTGAAAGTGTACGGGAATAATTGTTTGAACCCGTTTGAACATTTACAAATGTGTTGAACAGTTTAAAAGTGGCCTTGTAAGTGTCAGTGACGAGCAACGAAGTGGACGACCAGTTGAAATTGCAACTTCCTCCCTCGAATCACACATTAACGCATTAATTCAGAACAACAAGCGTATTACTGTTGAGCTGAAGAAGTGCACGTGAGATGTATGGAACTGTCCATAACATTATTCAGAATAAGTTGTAGTAGAAGAAAACTTGTGCTAGATGAGTTTCAAGACAACTTACGGACGCCCACAAGAAACTAGGTTTCAAATCAGTGAATCCAGGTCATCAACAGTCAGTGAAAGAACGATGTTTAATTAAAAAAGAATTTTTCAGTAAAATTGTAACATGTAATGAAACATGGATACACCATTTTGTGCCGCAGTTTGAAGCGTTAAAGCCTTGAGTGGAAGCATACGGGTTCTTCCACTCGAAAGAAATTCAAGACCTAGCCGTCTGCAGGTAAAGTTATGCTTACAGTATTCTGGGATCGCAGGGGCCATTTTATTCGTTAGATTTTATTCAAAAATCGGTAGAGCCATATTCAAAGAAAATCCGAAATCTGAAAAGCTAAACTTTCGGTTGAAGGATTTTGACCAAAATCTTTTTGGCTAATGAGGTGATAGTACCTAGATGAATACCAAGTTTGAGCTTCTGGCGATTTTTCGATTTTGTGGATATATTGTTCACGCAAACAAATTATTCAATCGCTAAAAATATTTTTTCGTACTTAGGACTCAAAACATGTATTTCCGGTGAAATTCGCCAATTTCGAAAATCTGACACGGTCGCAATACTTTTTCCTCTTTACGTAGGTAGACGTAAGAGAAAGTAATACCAAAAAATTGTGATATCAATCAAAACAAAGTTTCTGTGAAATATTAAAAAAAATATTAATATAGTATTACTATTTTCTCTTACTCCTAGTGAGAGGAATATTGTAATTGTGTCAAATTTTCGATATCGTGTTTTCACCGGATATATCCGTTTTGAGGTCCCCTGAGTCCAAAAAAGTGGTTTTTAGCAAATGGTCTGTGTGTGTGTATGTGAACAGCATAGCTCAATAACGAAAAATCGCAGAAAGTTGAAACTTGATATTCCGTTTAGGTATCACCATTCCGTTTGGGATCAGACAGTCGGCCATTTGTCAAAATTCCTCAACCGGAAGTACCACTTTACGAGTTTCTTTTTTTTACTTTTTAGTGTTTATCTCAAAAATGGCTCCGACGATTTTCTTCAAACTTGATATATCAACTACACATACAACGAGCTACAACTTCTATTTGAAACATTTCTTTGGGAAAATTCATTTAAGGGCAATTATGGGGGAAAGGTGGGGTTAGATTTTAATCTAAAGTGCTATTTCAGTTTATTAGACAGTTCTGTCATTTGAATAATATTAATTAAAATTGGATATGTTGTTGAAATTCTGAGTTTGAAAAAATTCGGATAACCGGAAGTGCGTTAACTTTACCACTTTACTAAATGATTTTTTTTCACTTTTTCGCAATTTTCTCAAAAATGGCTCCGACGATTTTCTTGAAACTTCCAATATAAACTAAACATACAATGATCTATAACTTTTGTTTAAAACATTTCTCTGGGAAAATTCATTTAAGAGCACTTTAAGGGAGGGGATGGGGTTATGTTTTTCTCTAAAGTGATATCTTAGTTGATTATACAATTCTATCATTTAAACAAAATTATTTAGAAATAAATATATGTTCAAATTTCCGAGTTTCAAAGAAATTAGTAAACGGGAAATGCGCTTTATCTCAACAGTTTTTTCAGTTTTCGACGAATTTCATTAAATTTGGTACACAAACTATAAAATTTGTCAATTATAATTTTGAGAACTGGAGTAAGAGAAAGTTGTGTGAGTGTTTCACACCAGATTTTTTTTTTATAACAATAAGAGAAGCAATTATTGGAGAATTGTTTTTTGAACGCAGAATTATGGAGAAGGTCAGAAAGCTGCAGCACACGTAATGTACATACGCACCGCACCAATTCCCCAAGGTCTTCTTGATCTTGGCTAAATGTTTATAAATCTACGCACTCGTTCAGTGAAAAATAACAATAAAAGAGAAAATGTGAGAAACGTTCCAATTTTGTTTTCAACAATTTCATCCATTCTCATTATCGCGACGAAACTATTAGAAAACACGAAAATAACGAGTTTTAAAAATTCATATTAACTATTTCGTATAATAGCCACCAAAATATCTTCAAATATTAACTTGTATGTAACTTAGTTTATATCCGGTTTTGAGTGAATCGGAAACAAACAAATAAATCAAGTAATAGACAAAAATGATAGAAAATGTTGGAATTCATTATTTTATAACTTTAATCAAAACAAAAAATCTGGTGTGAAACACTCACACAACTTTCTCTTACTCCTGTTTTCAAAACTGTAATTGACAAATTTTATAGTTTGTTTACCAAATTTAATGAAATTCGTTGGAGTTTGTCGTAAACTGCAAAAAAAAGTTCAGTAAAAGCGCACTTCCGGTTTACTTAAACTCGGCATTTTGGACATCTATTTATTTATAATTAATTTTGTTTGGATGGTAGGATTGTATAATCAACTATGATAGCACTTTAGAGAAAAACATAACCCCACCCCTCCCCTAAAAGTGCCATTAAATAAATTTTCCTAGAGAAATGTTTTTAAATAAAAGTTGTAGCTCATTATATGTTTAGTTTTATACGATGTTTCAAGAAAATCGTCGAAGCCATTTTCGAGAAAATCGCGAAAAAGTGGAAAAATCATTTAGTAAAGTAGTTACAGTAAACCCACTTCCGGTCATTCGATTTATTCAAACTCGGAATTTCAACAACATATTTAATTCTAATTAACATTATTTAGGTGAAAGATTTGTTTGATAAACTGAAATAGCACTTTAAATGAAACCTAACCCCACCCGCTCCCCTTAAAGTGCTCATAGATGAATTTTTCCAGAGAAATGATTTAAATAAAAGTTGTAGATCGTTGCATGTGTAATTGATATTCAAAGTTTAAAGAAAATCGTCCGAGCCATTTTTTGAGAAAATTGCAAGAAAATAAAAAAATACTAGAAAACTGAAAGATACATTTTAGTAAAAATCGCACATCCGGTCATCCGATTTTTTTCAAACTCGGAATTTCAACAACACATTTAATTCTAATTAATATTGTTTAGATGATAGAATTGTATAGTAAACTGAAATAGGACTTTAGAGGACAACCCACCACCTCCCACCCCTAAAAGTGCCCTTGAATGCATTTTACCGGAAAAATATTTCAAATAAAAATAAATTGTAGATCTTTGTAAGTGTAGTTAATATATAAAGTTTAAAGAAAATCGTTGGAGCCATTTTTGAGAAAACTGCAAAAAAAAGGGAAAAAAACTATTTAGTAAGGTGGTACTTCCGGCAGAGGAATTTTGACCTTGGCTTACTGTCGGATACCATAGTGATACCAAAACGGAATATCAAGTTTCAACTTTCTACGATTTTTCGTTTTTGAGCTATGCTATGTAGTGTTTACACATACATATATGCACATACACAGACCATTTGCTAAAAACCACTTTTTTGGACTCAGGGGACCTCAAAACGGATATTTCCGGTGAAATCTCGGTATCTTTAAATTTAACACAATTACAATACTTCCTCTTACTCTAGGAGTAAGAGAAAGTAAAAAGAAACAAAAAGTAAAAGTCGAATAATAGATTAGATAAGCGTCAGATAGACGTCTTTTCAATTATAATTCTTATCCAAAAACTTAGTTCAGTTTATAACGCACATACAAGGATCTGATAGAACTATAATAGTCACATGAATCATCAAAAAATATATTCTTAGGCTGAAAGTGATAAAAGTTTTTGTTATTTTTATGCCATCTATTCATTAATATTTTATTTTTTATCTTACATCCTCGTTTATATAATAGAAATGTATTAAATAAAAACCCATATTAACTGATTAGTTATAAATAACCCAAAAATCTGATGGGGTGAGAAATATCACACAACTTTCTCTTACTTCAGTTTAAAAAAATTGTAATTGACAAATTTTAATAGTTAGTATACCAAATTTAATGAAATTCGTCGATGTTTTTTTATGGAGAAAATCAAGAAAACTGAAAAAACTGTTCAGTAAAAACGCACTTCAGGTCATCCGATTTTCTTCAAACTTGGAATTTCAACCACATATTTAATTCTAATTAATATTATTTAGTTGATAGAATTGTGTAATAAACTGTAATAGTACTTTAGAGGAACCATAACACCGCCCCCTCCCACAAAAAATCCTTAAATGAATTTTCCCGGAGAAATTTTATAAATAAAAGTTATAGATCATTTGTGTGTGTAGTTTAAAGAAGTTTAATGAAAATCTTTGGAGCAATTTTTTTACAAATTGCAAAAAAAAATGAAAAAAAATCATTCGGTGGTAACGGTTGAGAAATTTTGATAGGTAACTTACTATTAGGATCCCATGGTGATACATAAACGGAATTATCAAGTATGAAGTTTCTACGATTTTTTGTTTTTTAGGTATGTTGTTCACATATATACATACGAGGTGTGTAAAAATTAAGTAATGAGACTGATTTTCTAGTGTTCGATCTGGCAACACTGGAGACGCGGCGCATGCGTGGTAGGGCAAGTAAACATCTGATACACGTCCAGTGCAAATTTGAAAATGCTAGAGTTGTTGCACTGTCCGTAGTGACTTTTTTGTGAGCAAGGTTTTTCAGTGCGTTTTAAAAATGAGTGACATCAATTACGAGCAACGTTGTGCTATCAGGTTTTGCTTCAGACTTGGGCACAGTGCAACGGAAACGTTTGAAAAACTGTGCCAGGCCTATGGAGACAATGTTTTGTCGAGAGCACAGGTTTTTAGGTGGTTTAAGTCGTTTGCAGAAGGAAGGGAATCAATTGAAGACGAGCCTCGCAGCGGAAGGCCTTCATCTTCAAGAACCGACGAAAATGTTGGCAGAATCCGCGATCTCGGGCGCTCAGATCGTCGTTGACAGTCCGAATGATCGGCGAAGAGTTGAATGATCGAAAAAGAGTCATGCGTGTGAGACCAAACATCAAAAACAAGTGGGTGTTGCATCACGACAATGCTCCGTGTCACACCGCGATTTCTATTAATGAGTATTTGGCCAGTAATAAAATTCCTGTGGCTCCTCAGCCTCCTTATTCACCCGACTTGAGTCCATGTGACTTTTTTTTGTTCCCCAAATTGAAAAATCATCTCAAGGGACGTCATTTTGGAACATTGGAGAATATTCAAACAGCCGTACATATTACAGAAAACTTGATTTCATTAATTTTTTTTTTTTTTGCCCCAACAATTTCCCTCTGAATGACAGTTTACAACAACCCATGCCCTATGTAAGCCTAACATATTTTTAAATATACTAATGAAAAACTTATTAAATAATATTACTGATTATTTTGAGTCTAAAAAAATAGTTTTTCTACTACAGTTGAATAATGTTAAATTATTCCACTAATATCAGTGGCTAATGTTCTACTTTTTCTCACTAGTGAGAAAAAGTTTACTTTGCTTCACTAGTGTTTTTAAAAAAAAAAAAATCACAGAATTATCACATTTGAATAAATAAAATTTTAATGCGAATAAAATACGTATGTTAATAATATTGAAGTAAAATACATAGCACATGGAATACGAAAAAAAAACCTCATGTAAATGTAAATAAAGTAAATCAATAAAATAATAACAAGTTCTGAAATTAGGTATTTATTTAGCTCTTAAAATTTTATGGATACACAGTTAAGTTTATGAGATTCACACTATTATTAAACAAACTTCTGTAATCTTTTAAAAGGTAACTTCCTCTATTTAGCTTGCCAAAGAGAACACTGTTCCTAATATTAACTTATACCATGTACAAATTATTTTTAAGCATAAACTTAGGTATTTAAATTTTTTTGTTGATTATATTTTATATGAAAAAAAAAGAAAGTAAAAATGGAAAGCGATATTGAAGGCCACTTCGAAAATAAAAACAACAAATAGTCTTAAACACAACAAGGGGGTTGGAAAAGTGCAACTGTTGCTAAAGTTAATGTAGACCAATCGATGTCAAACAAAATAAGTACAGCTGACCTAAATCTGTAGGGGCATGATCAGTCACAATCCATATTTACATATTTTGCAACAAATAACTTCATACATTCCCAAAACGAGAATACCATGCCAACCGACCAATAAACCTTCCATCACCAATTATGGCAAAATTGTACCTTTAAATTGTATAGAAATAAACTCTAACCGACTGCCAAAATATTAAGTAAACAACAAGCAACCTGCCATACCTTTTCTGATATATAATGTCTGCTTTTAGACAGTACACCGCCCCCAATGTTCCTGGTCAAGATCTTTAAACTGCATAAAATGTTAACATTTCACATTTGTTTGAAATGTTTTTCTGGAAACAATGAATATAATGGGGGTTCTGGGGAATAGGTAAAAGGAAAGCTCAGTGATAGCGCGCTAGACTAGCAACGCGGAGATCCCGGGTTCGAATCCAGCCGAGCTACCCTTAGATTTTTCTCTTCCTAGGAGCTTCTACAGCTCACTGTCCAGTGATGGGCAGTGTTGTCTGAAACGCGAACATACATTCCAAAGACCGGCAGTTCACTGAGAAGGCTCCGGGCGCAAATGACCACAGATATTAACTCGCCTTAAATAAAAGAAAAAAAAATTAAACCTCAAAGTTGTGAATAAAGGCAATTCTTGTATATTTGTTGATTATTACTTTCTCTTACTCCTAGTAAGAGGAAGTATTGTAATCGTGTCACATTTTTGATATCGAGTTTTCACCGGAAATATCCGTTTTGAGGTCCCCTGAGTCCAAAAAAGTGGTTTTTAGCAATTGGTCTGTGTGTGTGTGAACAACATAGCTCAAAAACGAAAAATCGTAGAAATGTGAAACAAGATATTCCGTTTAGTTATCACCATGGGATCCGACAGTGGGGCAACTGTCAAAATTCCTCAACCGGAAGTACCACTTTACTAGTTGATTTTTTTTACTATTTGCGTTTTTCTCAAAAATGGCTACGACAATTTTCTTAAAACTTAATATATCAACTACACATACAAAGAGCTACAACTTTTATTTGAAATGTTTCTCTGGGAAAAAATTCAATTAAAGGCAGTTATGGGGGAGGGGTGGGGGTTAGGTTTTCATCTAAAGTGCTGTTTCAGTTTATCAAACAATTTTATCACCTAAATAATGTTAATTAGAACTGAATATTTTGTTGAAATTCCGAAATATCAAAAAAATCGGATAACCGGAAGTGCTTTTACATTACCACTTTACTAAATGATTTTTTCACTTTTCGCGATTTTCTCAAAAATATCTCCGACGATTTCCTTGAACTTCGTACATAAACTAAACATACAAAGATCTACAACTTTTATTTAAAACATTTCACTGGGAAAAATTCATTTAAGGGCTCTTTTAGGGGAGGGGTGGGGTGTTATGTTTTTCTCAAAAGTGCTATCATAGTTGATTATACAATTCTATCATCCAAAGAAAATGAATTAGAAATAAATAGATGGCCAAAATTCCGAGTTTCAAGAAAATTAGTAAACCGGAAGTGGAAGTAGCGCTTTTACTGGACAGTTTTTTAGTTTTCGACGAATTTCTTTAAATTTAGTACACAAACTATAAAATTTGTCAATTATAATTTTGAGAACTGGAGTAAGAGAAAGTTGTGTGAGTGTTTCACACCAGATTTTGTTTTATTTAGTATTTTTAACTGTTGTAAACAAATAAATGTAATATTTAACTCTAGAGAAAAGTACTTTAGAAGTCTCGTTCACATGTCACACTTGCTAGCGCTCGAGTGGACAAATTTGAAACTTGAGTGTAAAAATGGCCTTTTTCTCTCTTGTCAAATAAAAATAACTATTGGTTTTCAAAACGTCAGGCCTTAAAATTATGCTAAGATGTTTATAAGGCAATGGCCAGAGGAGTTTTTAAAGAAAAAAGAATTCTTAGTTGCTCTACGTTACCAAAAAAAAAAAACAAAAAAAAACAAAAAAAAAAAACAGAATATCAGCTTTTGCGTTCAACCGATTTTCTTCAAACTTAGAATCTTACCATCATATTTAATTCTCATTAACATGATTCGGGTTCTAAGGGTTCATTGCCAGATATCACTGAGTGACCCTTAAACCATACCAGCTCGTACAATTTTTCTGTTAAGACCCGCTCTCTTAAGAAGAAAAACAATTTTGAGAACAATAAAATCAGCGTTATGTTCGGGGTATCTTAATTTGGTAAGTACACTTTTGCTATTAGAAAGAATGGATCACTTTTTTTTTTTTTTGCATCTATCGAAGGAACAAGATTTGCGCATTTTTTTATAGCAATTATTTAGGCAGTAAAAATTGAAGAATTACAGGTTAATTTGTTATAACATACTTTGTTCGATTTGCGGGACGAATACCGAACATTCCACTTCTTTAGGGTACTTAGATTTCCATCGATTTCCATCGGCATTTAGTTTTATTTTTTTAGTTTTTATTTTATTAGAATTCGTACCTTGTCCAAGAAAATTAGTAAACCGGAAGTGGAAGTAGCGGTTTTACTGGACAGTTTTTTCAGTTTTCGACGAATTTTAACGAAAACAAGAGTTAGGTTTTTCAAATAATATATACTTTTTCATTAGTTAATTTCATTAACTAATTAGAAAGTTTTAGTGATGCGTAAATAGTAAAAAAAAAAAATACAATATTTGAAAATAGTTAATGTCATAATAAATAGGCATATATTATTTATAAATATGTAAATGTATATAAAACGTTGTATATCAAATGATGTTCGTTTTAACAGGAAAAATATGTCATATTAAATATGGAAAGACAGTTATAGTCTATAAATAAACTAGTAAAGGAGTTGATGCCAAACAAAAATGAAAAGTATGAGACTGAAAGTGGGTTACTAAGAAGCAGTATACGGATATGTTATGTGAAATTCCATAATTTATACAGAAATGTATTTCCCGCTAACCAATCTTTTTAAAATTATCCTCTCAGTAATAACTCACTCTCATTCAGGCATAATCTCTTAAAATACAATAATTAATATTTGTAGTCAGCGATTTCAAGGTTTCACTTAAATATCCTTGATAGTAATATTGAATAATAACAGAGATATATAATTATGTAAATTACAAATTAGATATAAACTTTCGTTCGTAACTTTTATACAGTGTACTTTCTCTTACTACTGCAAGAGGAAGGTATTGCCAATGTGTCAAATTTTCGTTTTTTCTTTTACTTCAATTGATATAATTTAATTTTTTAAAAATTCTTAAAAAAATTAAAATGTTTACAAACGTTTAGTTAGGCCTGGCCATTAAAAAAAAAAAATGATATATAAATATGACTGAAAGTGATAACTACATATAAATATAAAAGTGATGTATAAATATATAAAAGTAGTACTTAAAGGATGTATATGTACCTAAATGCACACTGTGGGCGCCCCCTGTCTCAAGATAATCTAGAGACAATTTAAAACTGTAAGGCCCTCTAAAATAATTACTTTCTCTTACTTGTAGTAACAGGAAGTATTGTAATCGTGCCAAATTTTCGATATCGAGTTTTCACCGGAAATATCCGTTTTGAGGTCTCCAGAGTCCAAAAAAGTGATTTTTAGGAAATGCTCGGTGAGCGTGTGTGTGTGTGTGTGTGTGTGTGTGTTTATGTGTGTGTAGGTGAACAGCATAGCTCAAAAACGAAAAATCTTAGAAAGTTCAAACCTGATATTCCGTTTAGGTATCCCCATGGGATCCGACAGAGGGTCATTTATCAAAATTCCTCAATTTTACTAGTTTTTTTTTTTTTTTTTTTTTTTTTTTTTTTTTTTTACTTTTTTGCGATTTTCTCAAAAATGGCTCCGACGATTTTCTTCAAACTTGGTGTATCATGTATACATACAATGATCAACAACATTTATTTCTCCGGGAAAATTCATTTAACTGCTGTTTTGGGCGGTGGGATGGAGTTAGGTTTTCCACTAAACTGCTATTTCAGTTTACTATACAATTCTGTCATCTAAATAATATTAATTAGAATTAAATATGTTGTTGAAATTCCGAGTTTGAAAAAAAAAAATCCGATGACCGGAAGTGCGTTTTCTGAAATATATTTTTCAGTTTTCTGGTATTTTCTCGAAATGGCTCCAACGATTTTCTTTAAAGTAGGAATGTATACTATACATATAAAGAGCTACAACTTTTATTTGAAAAATTTAAAGGGGATTTGGGGGGAAAGGAGGGTTATGTTATTCTCTAAAGTACTATCATAGTTGATTATATAATTCTACCATCCAACTAAATTAATTAGAAATAAATAGTTGGCCGAAATTTTCGAGTTTTAAGAAAATTAGTAAACAGGAAGGGCGCTTTTACTGAACAGTTTTTTTCAGTTTTCGACGAATTTCGACCAACTCAGATGAATTTCATTAAATGCGGTACTACACTCACTATAAAATTTGCTAATTTCAATTTTGGAAAACTGGACATAATTGGTTTCAGAAGGAGAGAAAATTGGTTGTATAGTTAAATAAACTAGAAGTATGGATGAACATTGTATAATCGAAAAGTAGCACAAACTGTCTGGATTGTACACTAAAATATATAAAATGGCAGTGAGAGATAAAGAGAAAGGTTGATGACGCCGTATGACTGCTGTATGAACTCTGCTGCAAGACTGTCGATAGGACTCCCTTCTATGGCTGACACAGCTGTATTTAAACAGTTTCTCTCCCTCTAGTCTGGCCTAAACTAGAGATTGTTCCTGTCTCTCCCTCGCTCTCTCTCTCTGCTTTGGATCCCTCTCTTCGCATTTCACTGGAGTAAGAGAAAATTGTGTGAGTGTTTCACACCAGATTTGTTTTTTTTTTTTTTATTTGGAAAGCTGTTTCAAATAAAAGTGAGAGAGAGACTTGTCTTAACAAGAAAGTTGTCTTAACTTTACAGTGAGCATTTCAAATTTAAAGAAAATCTTAACAGTTCCAAAAAAATTCAAAAAACCTGTTCTGTAAAAATCGCACTTCCGGTTAGCCGATTTTCTTCGAATTTGGAATTTTATCAATGCTTTTTAATTTTTCTTAATAACGTTATATAGATGGTAGTACTTTTTCAGTTTCCACATATTTTATTTTGTTATTTATTTATATTTCTTTTCTTTTGTCATTTGTATATTTTCAAAATAAAATATTATTAGTGTGGTAACGTTACTGTTATCCCAGAATTCGACCATAAATCAATTTTTCTGGGAAAATGTTTCAGATAAAATGATAGTTATTTGTGTGTGTAGATAGTTACGAAGTTTAAAGAAAATCGTTCGAGCCGTGAAAAACAAAACAAAACAAAATTCAGTAATCAGATGCTGTTTTCTCACACACACACACACACGCAAAACATTCGCTAAAAATATTTTTTTTTTCGTATTCAGAGGACTTCAAAACATGTATTTCCGGTGAAAACTTACTTTCGTCAATTTGACAAGATCGCAATACTTCCGCTTACTAAAAAAAAATTAGAGAAAGTAAAAAAGTTTCATTCATTTTAATTGTAAATTCTAGTATGGATTATATAAAAGATAGTGGATTGTTTAATAAATTAGGAAATTAATAATTAAATACGTATATTGATACCCAAGACAATGAACAACGAAATTTAGTTGCCAACATTAAATGAACATGAAATATACCCCACAGGTGGCGTGGTGTCATGTAGCGGAGGGTGAGTAAATGATTGGAAGGGAGAACAGTCAATATTGTATACCAGGTGTTGTGTTGAACCATCTTATAAATATCAAAAAGTAGTGTGCTCAATCATTTTGTTGAATATTATTAGTTTCCTTGCCTATTGCTTTTTGACCGTCCTTTCATTCACCATCAATTTACTTATTAAAGTTTGCTGCAAGAAGTAGTACGTACTACTTCGGACCTTATCATATTTTCGTAATAAAGAGGCTCCAAACTTTGGGCCCAGAAAGGCTTTGGATAGCGTACAGCTTGGCCCTATTCACAGCTCTGATTTAAAGAAAAAAAATCAGTTGTGAAACACTCACATAACTTTCTCTTACACTACTTCTCAAATTTATAATTGACTAATTTTATAGTTGTGTACTAAATTTAATGAAATTCGTCAAAACTGAAAAAAAAAACTATCCAGTAAAAAAGCACTTCCGGTTTACTAATTTTCTTGAAACTTGGCCACCTATTTATTTCTAATTAATTTTCTTTGGATGATAGAATTGTATAATCAACTATGATAGCCCTTTAGAGAAAAACATAATCCCACCCCTCCTCCAAAAGTGCCCTTAAATGAATTTTCCCAGAGAAAAGTTGTAAATAAATGTTGTAGATCTTTGTATGTTTAGTTTATATACGAAGTTTCAAGAAAATCGACGAAGACATTTTTGAGAAAATCGTGAAAAAGTGAAAAAAATCATTTAGTAAAGTGGTAAAGTAAAACGGACTTCCGGTTAACCGATTTTTTTCAAACTCGGAATTTCAAAAACATATTCAATTCTAATTGACAATGTTTAGATGATAGAATTGTTTAATAAACTGAAATAGCACTTTAGATGAAAACCTAACCCCCCACCCCTTCCCCATAACTGCCCTTAAATGAATTTTCCCAGAGAAACGTTTCAAATAAAAGTTGTAGCTCTTTGTATGTGTAGTTGATATTACTAAGTTTGAAGAAAATCGTCGAAGCCATTTTTTTAGAAAAATGCAAAAAAGTAAAAAAAAACTAACTAGTAAAGTGGTACTTCCGGTTGAGGAATTTTGACAGATAACGTACTGTCGGATCCCATGGTATATCTAAACGGAATATCAAGTTTCAACGGTTTTTCGTTTTTGAGCTATGCTGTTCACACACACATACAAAGACCATTTGCTAAAAACCGCTTTGTTGGACTCAGGGGACCTCAAAACGGATATTTCCGGTGAAAACTCGATATCGAAAATTTGGCACGTTTACAATGCTTCCTCTTACTATGAGTAAGAGAAAGAAAAAAACAAACAGGATTTCTCACAATTCCTAAAGTCAATTTTGCTAGAAAAATATTTTAAAGAAATGATATAAAATCTTTGCTAATAGCATTCCATATTTAAAGAAAATCGTTTAAGTCGTCATAGAGAAAATTCCAAAAAGTCTAAGGCTAGTTGTACATACAACGACTTCGATCGTACGGTAAAAAAATTTTAGTGGAACGAAGAAGGGCACGGGAGCTGCTTGACACGTTACTATCTCCATATGGGCACGACACGAATGCCATATAGCTGCCGTCTACTGCCACTACAACAGACGATCGCCGTGCTGTTGAGGTGAATGCAGTGGCCTACATAATCAAATGCCTGCTTGAACACATCACGATTTTTTGTTCGTACGGTACCTGTCATAAGTTAACCTTCTGTGCCCACTGATTATTTTCCGGTTCTTTGCTAAAATAGTTGTTTAGTTTGTGACGTTTACGAGTATATAGTGTATTATTAACTGTTTGAGTATTATAACTTGTGATTAATTAACAAGTGTATTGTTTGTAACACTATCCAACTTCTGACTCCAGTTGCCGTATCTCTATCCTTTCCTACCAGCTTACTCTACTTCAAAATAACCAGAGTAAGACACATCAGGAACACATTTATTCTCTATACAGAAAATAACCGTTAGTATCTTCATTTTTCAGTATCAAATACAGAACCAAATACATTTTCTCCTCACCTTATCATAAGAGGAAGTCTTTCCATAAATGGAATACTATTCTCATTTTCGTATTTTGATCTCGGACTATCTATTTGAGTCCGCTCATTTAGTTCACAAAAGGATGGTACTAACATTTGAAAATCATTGCAGAATTTGTTCTCATTCTTCTAGAAGTTCTTCTTCTTTAGAAGTTCTCATTCTTTAGAAAAAGTGTGGAATATTCCTGCTTCTACTTTCCTATGGTTAATTGGATGAAGCCAGTGAACTCTGTTAAGCCAATTGAGCCTACAATGCCTAAAATGACGGTGTACAGTAACCACTTCGCAACAACACGTTTAGTATTCTTTACTTGATGAGTGAATGAAATACGTAATGTGGCAAAATATCATGGTGGATGCAAGGAATGCTTTCACGATAAAATACTGTATGATATCTAGTGGAAGAAAGAAATGAAAGAAAATAAGAATTTTTGAAAATAGTTTAGTGAAATAATTTTGTGAATTTTAGCTAGTTCAAATAGTGTATTTTAGTGAAAGGGAAAGAGCCAGCTACTCTAATTTAGGTCAATGTTACTGAAGAGACAAAGGGACAAGAAACGTTAGGATAAGACAATACACTCCCTCCAGACATATCAGCATTATTTGAAAAAACTGAACTAACAAGAGAGGGCATTCTTTCAGAACACTTGTCTGACCTTTCTGAACTAGACACTGAACCAGAACACTTGTCTTGCGCTCTCTTAGCATCAGTGCCAGTTATAAGTTAAAACATAAGAGTTTTGCATTTAATCTAGATAAATAATTGGTTTATAAACATAATAGTTGTGGATATTAGTACTTAAATTCTCTTAAGGACTAATATATTTATTTCAAAACAGTAGGTGATCTTTTACTTATTTCTAATACCTCTCTCTACCTCAAACGTACATACA
Organism: Triatoma infestans; assembly: GCA_011037195.1. Classification (NCBI taxonomy): domain Eukaryota; kingdom Metazoa; phylum Arthropoda; class Insecta; order Hemiptera; family Reduviidae; genus Triatoma; species Triatoma infestans. The sequence goes on along the minus strand of JAAEAF010007489.1, from coordinate 27,577 downwards.
AGCCCTTTAATAAACCGCTCACGCCACAGGCGTGATACATAGTAATATACATTACTATATTACAAAACATTTGAGATATTTTACCGTGCGATCGAAATCGTTGTGTGTGCAAGTGGTCTAAGAAATCTACTCAGTAAAGTCATAATTCCTGTTAAAAGCTTAATGTTGCTGCTATCCCCTCCAGAACACCCCAAAAAACACAATTTCCTTGAAAAAAACATTTCAAATAAAAGTGATAAGAAATTTAAACGTGCAGATAGTATATATAAAGTTCAAAGAAAATCGAAGGAAGCAAATTTTTTTGGTGAAAATTGCGACAAATTGAAAACAAAAAATCGCACTTCCGTTTGATGGAGTATTACCAAAAAATTTCGTGTCAGATATGATGATGATATTTAAACCGGTATCATATTAGCGGTTCGAGCTTCCTGCAATTTTTGGTTTTTGATAAATTTTGATTCATAAACACACGTGCACATACATATACCCTATTTTTCAGGCAGGCTTAACGTCCAACTACCAAATTAGGTGTCGTGGACGGGGGGCGGAAGCACATACTTTACTATTAACATTTTTTTACGAATATAAAATTTAGCAGTTATACGCGGGACTCGAACTGGCGATCTCCAAGTTACAAGTCCATACTCATAACCACTACACCAACACCCGCCCCGATACACATACACAGAACCATTCATTAAAAACATTTTTTTCCGTACTTAAAGAACTTCAAAACATGTATGTATGGTAAAAACTTAATTCTGAAGGTTGTCAGGATCGCAATACTCTTACTTACAGCAGTAAGAAAAAGTAAAAAAATTCTGAATATTGATTTGAAGGAAAAACAAAATAGGATTAAATGACTTCGTCTTAATACAATTCTCAAATATCAGTTAACAAATGTTTCTTGAATTTGGATTTTTTACTAATACAATTTAATTTCCCATAATATTATTTAATTAAAAAATCCATACCATAAATAGAAACATTACTCTAAAGATGAGCTAACGTTATAGTACCACCACTACAACCACCATCCCCACCAAGGAAATTAATATAGCTATCTATGCAATATAGCTATCTATGTAATATAGCTATCTATGATATCTTTCCCTTTATTTTACCAACAACATCCGTTCTTAAAGGACCAACTGTTGGATTTTTTTTTTTATTATTTATTAATTAAACAAATCAATATTCTATATTTTTACATTAAATAAACTAACTTATAAGTTTGTGTTATAACCGATTCGTAGAACTTTTGTCTAACTCTAGGGAACATTTAAGGTTCCCTTTTAAATGGGGCTGCATATCAAAAGAGATATGCTATTCAATAGGAGCGCCAGAATGTTTGGCAGCCACAGAATGTTGATAATGTTAATTTAAAAGCGATTAATGCATAATTTAATAACAATTCTCTATCCCAAGATATTAGACACTGTACTTAATTCTTCATATAACTCTAAAAATAGACTGATTAATATTCATGGACTGAAAATTGGCTTTATTAATATTAATTGTAATTTTGTATAGACTAGTCTAATAGATCAAATTAGAATTAGCAGTATAAGTACCATAGTGTCTTGTACGCACTGGATTCCAAACTTTCTGTATCGTCGCCCTTCCGCCCTTCATAATAAATTCTCGCGCACCCCCCTTCAATTTTGTTAACAGTTTAATTTTATAAATACTATTCTTATAGTACAATTAATTTAATGGATCACAAACTATATTTTGTAAAGTTCTTAATAGAAAAATATAATCATTATTTATTATAGTGAGTGTAATTAGTAAAATTGGCAAATTTAAAATAATCTTAAAAAATGCAACAAAACAAATATTTCAACATAACGTAACAACTCATAAACAGTCTTAACTTTTAAATACTATCCTTAAAACTCATTTAATGGATTTGAAACAATACTGTAATGGGAAACGAATCATCATTAAGATTCATGAGGATCCGAAGAACCTAGTTACTCCTTACCTAGGTCAAACTAGGGAGGGAGAATTTCATATAAAAGGGGGGGCCGAGCTAGCCCTAAGGAAGGAACAGTTTGAAAACAGTCATCTACACCAGTCACTCAACATCATTCTTACTTTCTATTCTCAGCCAGTCTGTCTTTCTCTTAATTATTCTCTCGCTATGTTTATTCTCAAATATCATTCCACAGTTTAAAGTCCTTGCAGTTTGTGTATGTATTTCATTATGTCAGTGTTCAGCACAGCTATCAGTTTATTTTCTTCACGCTTCTAAATTATCTATTCACTTCTTTTCACATCTACTACAATATTATATATTTTGTATATTATTAACGGAAAAATAAAATATTTATTATGGTAGAACATCAAATGAACACATTGAAATTAATCTTTGAAAAATACAAAAAAAAATTTAATGTAATACTTTCAAACCGATGTATGACTTAAAAGAGTTGTTCGTATTTAAAAAAGATATTTCTGATAGCGCGCCCCACACTTTGAAAAACTTTGGAGTAAGGCATTATATTTCTACCCTGACAGGACATGTGTTAGTTGTTTCGATAATATAAAAGATAATAAAAACTATAAACATTTTTGTCTTAGAATGTTCTTTACTATGAACCCTTAAAATTTAAATGGCTCCTGAAGTATCTTATTAATGACCCGGTAATTTTAACTTCCTTGTTTGATGAGCGTATTATTTGAATAATCCATGTGTTAGCTCAAATCATTAAAGTGATTGATCTAATAATGGTTTTAAAATTGATTATAATTTTTAATAAATGATTCCCGAAGTAAAATATATTATATTTGTTTTTTTAACAATTATGTAATCATTTGACAATGCTATTTAGGTTTTTTTATGTTTATATTTTGTGGTTGCTTGGTTAATTTTATTATAAGCCACTCGATAAAAAGCAGAAAAAATGACACCCAAGAGGTGAACTTTATTGTTTGAATATGAGCCAATCAATCTCTTATTTTTACTTTATTTTATGCACCGCCATTAATCGAAGTAAGTATTTTTATCATCTAATATCTTATAATGTTACAAATGAATAGTTAAGTCTGTGAGAGTCAGACAGTTTATAATTAAATAAACAAGGTATCAAGATTTGCTGGACTTCCTTTGAATCCCTCAGTTTCCATAAATCTGACATCATCTCTCCTATTATAAGCATTAAGAGAAGATGATTCCTATTATGAATCTACACAAGAAATTTACTTTCTGTTACTTACTAGCTAAGGGACAGCTCTGTTGCCATAGAAATGTATTTTCTTTAAAGCATATAAATAAATAATAATAAAAATACATTAAATAAAAATTATTTTCTGTCCAAACTGAAGCTTTTGAAAATCAATAATGTTTACTCTTTCTAATATTCTTTATCATACAATTTGAGAAAGTTTGCTAGGTAATTTTTAGTGTTATAGATATCACGCGATCTTCGTATTTCATTGATCAATGTAATATGATATAATATGCTATAAAGTTTGACAGTTTCTTATAATATATTGGATAGCAATACATATTTATAAATATTACATCGGGTATATCTTAAAACTTACATTGTAAAGATAATTTTTTTTTTTTTTAAATTTTTTAAAGAAAGAGCAGGTCAGAATATTCTGTGGGCCGTGTTAACAAATATAACTGGTTAAGTTGCAGTATATCTAGAATGCACTACAGCTACCCTGAATGGTTATGCTGTGGGTAGTTGCCATAAACGCGGACTTCTATATAAAGAGGTCCGGGTTCAACAACTCTTTTGGGTCCAATAAAAAAAAATTTACTTCGACTTAATACAATTTAAATTATATGTTAATAATTTAAAAATATAATAAATTAATTTAAAGACATATTCCAACATTCGATAGTTAAACGAACATCTAACAAAAAACAATAAAATTAATGATTGCTTATCGTAACCATACTAATATAGATATTGTTATTGCATATCAGCAACTGTAGTGGTAACGAAAACATTATGTTTTGAAGTCAGCTATCTATACGAATTTGATAACTTTACTCTGACGATGGATGAAAATCCGAAATCGGTCAGGAACAACCAAAACATGCATGCTACGACGGATAAATTCCCAGATGTTATCCAGGATTGCGGACCCATCCACATATTCAACGAATGAGTTTATAATTGAATTTAGTTTTTTATAGCTTTTATTGCGCTAAACAAACAAACACATCACAACTATTTCACTAAAATGTTTTTCTTTTTATACTTCCTGTAAGAGGAAGTATTGCGATCGTACCAAATTTTCGATAAGCGAGTTTTCACCGGAAATACACGTTTTGAAGTCACTGGAATCCGAAAAAGTGGTTTTTATAATATGGTGTGTGTTTCTTTTTAATAATCTTTATTTGAGCAAGTTCCACAAAAATGTATTACATTGCATGCATATCATATTACAACTAAATTTACTGTTGATGTTATTGTTAATATTGTTGATGTAACTGAATATAACGTAATTTAAATAAAAAGAAAGAAAATAAATAATAATTACAAAATATACAAAACTTCTACAACACTGAAATAAACTAAACTTCAAAGAATTTCAAAATTTATATTATTAATAAATGCACAGAATTGTTGAATGCAGTTATACTAATTTGAATACAGATTTATCGATGGGAGGCCAAGACAGATTCAAAACCACGTTGAAATGGCGGATGAGAGGTGCTCTGGCAGCCTCAAGGAGCGAGCAGTCAAGTATAAGGTGATCGACCGTCTGGAGCTGAATTGATGGATCGCAGGGGTAAGTAGCAGAGCCTGTATGGCCAAAACGGGTTAAATAAGTAAGTAATTTCCCGTGGCCGGTTAGCAACTGGGTAACCTTGTAGCTGGGTCTCCAATCCCTTAACTTTACTCGATGCAGTACGCTGGGAAAAATCTGACTTGTTATTTTGCCACTTGAGCAGTTTCGCCATGATATGTCCCACTCTTGCTCATCTCTCTTCCTCATAGTTTTACGAAGAAAAGTGAGAGGAAAGTGGCTGTAACTTTCTTCCAAGTCTTTATTGGCTGCAGCCATTTTAGCTAAAAAGTCAGCTCTCTCTCATTCCCCGCCGTCCCGACGTGAGCTTTTGTCCAGCTGCAGCAAGTGGAACCCCTACTGTTCAGTTCCTTCAACAGCTCGCGCGTTTGGAATACTAAGAGAGTTTGCTTTCTAAAATTGACTAAGATGTCCAGAGACATCTTGCTGTCTGTGAAGATGAACACGCGTCCTATTGTGGTTCCTCTGCTTTCTTCCCATAACCAATGCAAAGCCTGAAGGATCGCCAACATTTCCGCCTGATTAATAGAACAGGAATGCCTCTGAGACATTTTTTTCCGGATTAATGTAGTAAACAGTTGATGGATGAGGCCACTGTTTGTAAGAAATTGGAATTTCCAAATTTATAGGCGTTGAGCCGGCTATAGATGTACCTCTGAGGATTGATTCTAGTGATGCCAATTGCTTAGCTTTTATACATATAGGAGTAACTCCTGCTAATAAGCATGCTGTTTCATGGCTAATCGTTCTGTATCCTTGTGTGTGTGTGTGTATATATATATATATATGTTTGAAGAGCATAGCACAAAAATGAATAATCGTAGAAAGCACAAAACAAAATATCACCATGGGATCAGACAGGATGTTATCTGTTAAAATTCCTCAAACGGAAGTACCACTTTAACGAATGAATTTTTCAGTTTTTTACAATTTTCTCGAAAACTAATGTGTATTAAGATTATATAGGAGGCGAAAATCATATATTAAGTGGTAATAATTAATGAAGTGGTATTTTAGAGGAAAGCGTAACGCTATTGTTTCCCCCTGCGCACCCCAAAAATCAATTTTCCCGGGAAAATGTTTCAAATCTAAGTGATTAAGTATTCATTTTGTGATAGTATACGAAGTTTAAAGAAAATCGTTGGAGTCGTTTTCGAGAACATTACGAAAAACTGGAAACACTATATAGAAAAGTCGCACTTCCGGATGATGGATTTTCCCCCCCGAAATCTTTGTGTCTGATGCGGTGGTAGTACCTAAACGGAATACCAAGTTTGAGCTTCTTGAGACTTTTCGTTTTTGAGATATTCTATTAAAAAAAATTTTTTAAAAAACACACATACACGCACATACAGATCATTCGCTAAAACAATTTTTTTTTTCGTATTCAGGGGACATCGAAACATGTATTTCCGGTGAAATTCAATTTCTAAAATATGGCATGATTTCGCAATACTTCCTCTTACTAGGGAAGTAAGAGAAAGTAATATGTTATTGAAAAAAGGTGTGCTAAAACTGTAATGGCTGCGAGCCAATATATAAATAAAATATTGAAAATAAACTCTACACAGTTCTTAAAAAAAAAATTGGAGGTTAAAAAATAACGACCAAAAAACAAAAACTTTGTGTGTCTTACTCCTTAAAATACTATTGTACATAAATATAAAGATGGTGGGGAAGACAAATAACAACCTACTAACTCAATTAGGTAGGGAAGTGAAGACCGCACCAATAACTTAGTACCTACCACTTATATTTGCAATTTTGGCGTCACAAATTCCATATAACTATTTAAAATCAACTTTTTTTTTTTGGAAAAATAATTCAAATAAAAGTGATAGGTTATAACTGCACAGTTAGCACTCCAAGTTTAAAGGAAATCGCTGTAGCCGTTATAGATAAAATTGAAAAACATTTTCTGTAAAATCGTACAGCCAATAACCAATTATCTTAAAAATTTGGAATTCTATTGTTTCTAATGTATACTAATATTATGAGGGTTGTAAAATCTTATATTTAATTAAGTTGTAATTTAGAGGTAAGCAAAACTCAGTACTCTTCAAATAAGAAAATATTACAAATAAAAGTGATAGGTATTTATGTAAACAGATAATACGGATGAAGTTTTAAGAAAATCTTGAAAAACTGAAAAAAAAAAGAGACGCATTTCCGGTTAATGGATTAACGTCGGAAACCTTAGTGTTGGATGCAGTTGTAGTATTTAAACGGATTATCAAGTTATCGTTTTTGAGATACTCTTTATTTAGAACATACATACATACACACACACACACACAGATCATTCACTAAAAACATTTTTTTCGCACTCAAGAGAACTCGAAACCTGTATTTCCGGTAAAAACTCAAATTTCGAAAAATATGGCACATTTCGCAATGTAAAAAATCTGTGCTGCCTTTCTCTATTCGCTCCTACTCCTATACTTAGATGTTGAGAAAATAAAATTTCAGAGTATTTATAGTATTAATCATTCCTCATCTCTTTTACCACAATCCTCACTCACTTTAGATTCGCAAGATAATTGGCAAGTGATAGTTCAAAGGCTAAGCTCTAAGGAGCGGACATTTCCTTCTGTCGTGTCCCTCACCTGGAACCTTTCTAGGGATAGTATGACTAAGAAATATAGTTTCGTCAGAAATTTTTCCTCGAAGCTAAGTACGAAAAGGGAGTGGAGCGAAGGATCCGCCCTGGCTAGTAATAGTAAGCATGCCACTAAGTAGTATACAGATACGTCTAAGACCCTCGAAGGAACCGGGGCAGGAGTGTTTGGGCCTCCTGAACCAAACACTCGGAGCCCATGGGCATGTTTTCCAGTATCTTCCGGGCGAAAATTCACGCCTGGAAGATGTCGGAAGGTGCGTTCAGTTGAACCTTGACAGGGGATATCGGGGATATATCAGGGGATATAGTTATCCTATCCGATAGTCAGGCTGCCATTATAGCACTGAGCTCCTATGTTATCAGTTCTAAAATGGTATGGGAATGTCTAGGTAAGTTTAACGACCTAGGCAGAAGATATAAAGTCACCCTATTCTGGGCGCTGGGACTTGTCGGCGTAGAAGGTAATGAGGTGGCCGACATCCTGGCAAAAGAAGGGCACCTCCTCTCTTTCGGCCAGAGCTCTTTTGCGGAATTAGCGACCAAGAATTCTTAGAAGAAACCAAGAAAAAGGAGGTGGCGAAAAGAGCTCGTTTCTGGAACACCATCCCGGGACTGAGGTAGGCTAAGATCTGTCTGGGAGATTATAACCAGGAAAGGTCGATAGCTTGCATCAGTCTGAGTAAGAACAAGATCCGAATCCTTATGGGATTCCTTACGGAGCACTGCAGACTCAGGGGACAGCTGAGGAAGCTCGGCCTAGAAGATGATAGATAGCACATGCAGATTCTATGGGGAGATGGAGGAAACTCCAATACATCTCCTCACAGACTATGATGCCGTCATTCAAAGAAGATTTAATAGTTTGGGTCGTTACCAGATAGGGGAGGAGGAAATATCCATCCTAGAACCCTGCCGGATCCTGCGATTCCTTAGGGAGCTCAACCTGGAGAGAGTGCTGTACATGAACTAGCTCATCTACGCCACCAGGGGGGTACAGTAGATCATCAAATGGTCGCAGTACAGAACCTTCAAAAAAAAAAGGAAAAAAAAAATAGTTCAAACGAAATCTCTGCTATAAATTACACAAATAATCTTAACAAAACATTGAAATCGTTTAAGTCTCTCAATCCTAAATATGGAATTCCCTGCATGTTTTAATATTTTTATCGTACGCGATGACGAACTTTGATTTATTACAATCCAAGAGATTATTAATGTAGATTTTTAGTTTTCCAATCAAAGAACCTATTCTTCAACAATTAAAAAAAGAGTTTAGAAATTCAACAAATAATTCTTTTTAAAAGAACTAGGAAATCAGGATTGCTTAACAAAGGAATAGACAGATAAAAACCAGAGAAATTTTCTCAGTATCTAGAAGACCAACATTACAATAAATGTAGCACATGCTGAAGATATTATTTTTTGAAAAATTAGTGTTATTGAAGTGATGCTGTAATACAATGGGGTTTATTATTAGTTTGCTTAGTTTACTTTTTTGGGATATACTAAACCTAAAAAAATTCTGTAAAATATTTTACCAGCAAACTCTACTTATAATTGAGAGGAAACGTGCCTGATATGTAACAGGAACTACTGATTCGATTTTATTGTAATGATAAAAGTATTAAAAACCTTTAAGATTACATAATATTAGCAATTTTTTAATCCCCCTACCAGCGTGATAAGAGATAGTTTTGAATCCTTGCTTTCAACAAAAAATCTATTGTACAAAAATAATGTGTTTACAATATTATTGTAAACAATCAATAAAATTACGATGTTTTGTTATTTAACTTCTCTAAATTGTACTATTTGTTTCATAAAGTGCTAGAATATTGCTCGCAAAGACCTTACAATCTATTGATCTGTGTTGTTATTTTTACATTGTTTGTAGCAACTCTATTCCCTTAGCACTGTTGTTTTAGGTGCTCTTCGTAAAAATATTTACAAAATGAAATCAATCTTAAGAAATTAAACCTACCATCATAACCTAAAGGATATTTTGTATTTCCTTTTTTCGCTTTTAATTATAAGGTTCTTCCTACAGTTTTTAGTTCAAATTGCATTCAATTTTTTATTGATTTATGTAGTTTATTTTTTATTCATTCATCTAGATTTAATTTACTAGCTATTACATGCTGTTTGCTTTAGTTTACCATCAATTTTATTTTATTTAATACTTTTAGAACCGCATTATAAATACTCTGATTTAAAAATGAAAGTAAAAAAAAAAAAATCTGGTATGAAACACTCATACAACTGTCTCTTAATCCAGTTTTCAAAAATTGAAATTGACAAATTTTATAGTTAGTATATCACATTTAATGTAATTCGTTGGAATTCGTCGAAAACTGGAAAAACTGTTCATTAAAAGCGCCCTTCCGGTTTATTAATTTTCTTGAAACTCTCGCAATTTTTGCCATCTATTTATTTCTAATTAATTTTGCTTGGATGATAGAATTGTATAATCAACTATGATAGCACTTTAGAGGAAAACATAACCCCACCCCTCCCTTAAAAGCCCCCTTAAATAACATTATCAGGAAAAACGTTTCAAATAAAAGTTGTAGTTCTTTATATGTATAGTACACATACCTAATTTAAAGAAAGTCGTTGGAGCCTTTTTAGAAAAATAGCAGAATATTGAAAAATACTTTTCAGTAAAAACTCACTTCTGGTCATCCGATTTTTTTCAAACTTGGAATTTCAACTACGTATTTAATTCTAATTAATATTATTTAGATGACAGAATTGTATAGTAAACTGAAATAGCAGTTTAGAGGAAAACCTAACCCCACCTCCCATAACACCAACCAAACTGCCCTTAAAAGAATTTTCCCGGAGAAATGTTTCAAATGAAAGTTGTAGCTCTTTGTATGTGTAGTTGATATAACATGTTTCAAGAAAATCGTAGGAGCCATTTTTTAAGAAAATCGCAAAAAAGTAAAAAAACCAACTGGTAAAAGGGATTCCGGTTAAGGAATTTTGATAAATGGCCCACAATCTGATTCCATGGTGATACCTAAACGCATTATCAGGTTTGAACTTTCTAGGATTTTTCGTTTTTGAGCTATGCTATTCACATACACACACACACACCCACACACACATTATTTTATAAAAACCACTTTTTTGGACTCAGGGGACCTCAAAACGGATATTGAGGGAGTCCTAGGTGAAAACTTGATATCGAAAATTTGGCACTATTACAATAATTTCTCTTACTAGGAGTAAAGAGAAAGTAAAAGCTCTGCTCGCTGTTACTCCTGCATTTGGGTGCTGAGTAAAGAAAATTTCAGACTAGCTGTAGTATTTTTGTTTTCATAAGTGTAATTTACTTGTAATTTACTTTTTTTACCTCATGCTATGGCCTAAATGCTTTCTTGTTTCATATTTCTATATAACAATAAAATAAACTATTAATTCTAATTTCAGAAATGGTGGGGGAAGTTGTTTGCGTGCGATATTGTTCTCACGTGCCTTGGATATCTAACTAAACCAATAACAACAGTCACTAGCGCATCCTTTTTATACTGGGATGCGCGACATAAAATGGCTGACTAGCCAAAGTCATAAAAAACAATATATTAATTTCCGTACGAAATTTTACTTAAATAGAGTGGACCTATGGAAACTAATTTTGGGGATCCACTAAATATTCCAATTCCTCTCGTTTACAGTCCCTTCGGTCACTTCTTTCTGTCCCTTCTTCCAACTCCTTTCAATGTTATCAACCTAACTGTACTCCAATAGTAACAGGAGTAAGGTTAATGATGTTGTAGACCAGGGGTGAGCAACCTTTTTAATCAACAGGCCAATTTAAATTTTAAAATAACACTTATTAATAATTTACAAAACTTTATTTATAATAAACATTAGAATACAAAAATATAAAGTTCATTTTCATGAAAACCGCTGTCATCTCAGCTTTGAACATTTGGAATCGTAATTGAAATTCGTTGATTAAAATGTCTATATATTGTGCGTATTTTTGAGAAGCAGTAACGTTTTCTTTTTCTAAATGTGGAAAGTGAGACACATTATTCTGCAAAAGTTGCTGTTTCCACAATTTTAATTTGCGCTCAAAGCCCTGAATTTTATCATACAAATTGTGAATAAACTGTCCTTTGCCTTTAAGTTCCACATTAAGATCATTGAGATGCTGAGTCATGTTGATAAGAAACCCAAAATCGCACATCCATTCTTTATTACCAAAATGAGGAAAGGCATATCCCTTCATATCCAAGAACAATTGTATTTCGCTTTTTAAGTTGTGTACTCTTTTTAATATTGACCCTCTACTAAGCCAACGTACTTCGGTATTAAAAACCACGTCGCCATATTCAGTTTCTAATTCTTTCAGGAATTCTTTAAATTCACGGTGATTTAACGCGCGCGACTTTATAAAATTGATTAGTTTAATTATTGGTACTGTAAGATGTGGCAAACTCAATCTTTTCGCACACAAATTTTCCTGGTGAATTATGCAATGGTTAACGAATATTTCCCTTCCTGTGACCTTCTTAATGTCTTGAAATAGCCTTCCCGATACTCCTACCTCCATGCTTGACATTGCTCGTGCTCCATCTGTCGATATACCAATAATCTTTTCTAATAAAATAGAAAAATTTTCCAACACAGACTTTAGTTCATCGTACAGGTCTTTGCCGGTTGTAGTTCCTTGCATTGGAATCAGTGAACACAATTCTTCGGTAATATTCATTTCATAACCACCCAAAGTAAAGAAGAATCTAATATTACTTTTTTGACAATAATATTGCACTCACGCCTTTCAAGAAACACAGGAATTGCTAAAATTGCTAGTTAACAGCTTACCAGTCTGACTGATTGTGTGACAGAAGCAAACACAAACAAGCACAGACGCGGCGCGTTCGTATTGCATGTTTGAACAAGTCGCCGACAAGTGAGTATCTCGTCACAAACAAGCACAGACGCGGCGCGTTCGTATTGCATGTTTAAACAAGTCGCCGACAAGTGAGTAACTCGTCACAAAAAATTGTTTCGGTTTAGTATGTACTACCATTTTATTATAATTAATTTTATAACAATATATTGATGGGAGAAAGTCGATAAAATAAATTCAATTTTAGAAATGCTTGGCGGGCCGCATAAACATGTTTAACGCGTGTTGCTCATCCCTGCTGTAGACACATAAACTGACGATTTCCATTAAGCATATTTCCGTGCTGTCCTTGGATTTTCTCTTTCTAGAAGCCGCTACAGCTCACTGTCTGGTGATGGGCCAAGTTGTCTGTAACGAGGGAACACTGGCCAGGGGGCTAGTAGTGCACTGAGAACGATCCAAATATGGGAAAACTTTATGGGCGCAGAGGGGCTTTGGATAGCATAGGGCTCACCCTCCCTGCAAGACATTATAATAAATAATAATAATATTACATGCACCACAGAGTGTTTGTACTTATAATTATCCAATAAAAATTTATAACACCTCCTAACAACTCACAAAAAAACCACTCATCCTGCAATTAATAATTACTCTATACAGATCTATTAATCTTGAAGTTTTACTCCGTAAAAGGAAATAAATAGGTATTATGATTTTTTCCATAACAGTTCTAACGACTACATGTTGTCAACATCTGCCGTTCAAACGCGCCATGTATTTTATGTGCTGCGCATATAACAACGTCTATCACGACCAATGCAAGGAACCGAGTGGGTCGAATGGACTGCGAGAAAAAAAGCTTCACCGAAATTACAACCAAGAAAAATTCTCAACCAGCTAGCTAACCAGGAAACTTTTAAATGTTTAAATTTAACGAATAGCTATTACATGCTGTTTGCTTTAGTTTACCTTCAATACTATTTTATTTAATACTTTTAGAGCGAAGTTATAAATACTCTGATTTAAAAATGACTTAAAAATAACCAGTAAACCTCAAGAAAATGATTAATCTTCTAGAATTCACCATTCGCCAAAAAAAAAAAAAAATCTCTCGTGTTCGTTTACTCTAATATTTTTCTTATACCCTATATCACCTGACCAAGTCAAATATCAAAAAATATAAATTTGTTGGTTAAGTGAAGAAATGCATGATTTCATTTTCAACATCACCATTATTTTCTGCTGCCACCAATGTAGCAGCATACTATCTAACTGTGTACAATTCTATATAACAAAATAAATTTATTAAAAGAAGAAATTAATATAAAGTATTAATAATATATATTGGAAAAGTTTTAGTTAATCCAAACAAAGATATCAGTTATGAGTGCAATAGTTCGCTTCTTATTTATCTTTGCATATTGTCGAGCCGCCTGTAACATTGTGGCACCTAAAAAGTAAAAAAAATACCGATTATCAAATCATTTTTCAGTCAACTAATTATACAACTAATAGCATTGATGCATTTATTGGTGATTTAATATAAATATTCTAACGCAGCCACTAGTGCCATCTAGGGGAAGAAGAAGGCAACTCAAGTTCTCCTCGTGGCCGCTGGGAAGCGCTAGCGGAGCGCTTCTATAGCGGTCTACCGCGGCCTAGAAGAATCTAGAACCTTAGAACCTTCCAGAACCTTCTCCAGTAGTATAAACAGAGGAAGAACAGCTGGAGTGAGTCAGTCTCATTACAAATGGACTGCGCGCTTGGTAAAAGTGAATAAACAGTGAACTGAGAGAACTTTTGTTGGTTTATACAGTGTATTTAAGTGTTTTATTTTGTAATTTATTGTGTTGAACAATAAATTGGTGTTGTTAGAAGTTTAGTGTGTTTTATCTAAACGGAACCCACTTGGCATCTAGTTGGAAAAATATTACAATATATTAATACAGTGTTTTCAATTAAATAAAATTTACAATATAAAATGTCAGTGAAATTTGAAACAATTATTGTTAACTGACATTATTGCTCAAAAAAATAAAACTGCCCAGATAATTATTTAGGTTAATTTTATATATATAATATAAATTAGTTAGTGAATACAATAATAGGCATTTTCCCCCCTTTTTTGTTTTTTTAAGAGAGAAAATGAAACAATGAAATTAAATGACTAGTTTTTTAAGTAGAAACAATCATTGTTAATTTAATAAAAATTAAAGGAAGGAAGCGTAAGCAAATCAGTGTCATTACGTATTCTACAATTACTGTTGTCAGAGAAAATACTGATGGAATAACATGCAAATTGAAATACTGATTATGTAATAAAATACTATACAGGATGATTTTTTTATTATTTTTTTTTAATCAAATACAAACTAAATAAGGAAAAAAGGCAAGATCCATTTTCCAAAACTATAATTGGTATTAAAAAAAAATCATTAAAACTTTCCTCATTCCAGATCATATTTTTTTTTTTTTACAAATTCCAGAAATCATTGTTCAGAAAATCTAATGTGAAGCAAACACAAAGATTTTCTCCTTACTTCAATTAGTAGATTGCTAAATGAAATCCTTTTTTTTTAAATAAAGAAATTAAATTTAAAATAAGGGGCGGATGTTGGTGTAGTGGTTATGAGCATGGACTTGTAACTTGGAGATCGCCAGTTCGAGTCCCGCGTATAACTGCTAAATTTTATATTTGTTTAAAAAATGTTCATAGTCAAGTAGGTGCTTCCTCCCCCGTCCACGACACTTAATTTGGTAGTTGGTCGTTAAGCCCGTCTGAAAAAAATAGGCATTATTTTACTACTTACTTAACATAAATTTAAAATAAATCGACAATTTTTAATGCACTGGAATAGATCGCGAAAGAATCCAGTGGTTTGAGTTCAGCAATATGACTTTACTGAACAGTTTTTTTTTCAGTTTTCTATGATTTTTCACAATAAAGACACCATAGTGGTTTCATTAAACTTGGTACACTAACTATACATTTGTAGGGAGAGTCCTAACACTTTTGTTTGGAACATTTTTCCAAGAAAATCCATTTAACGGAGCTTTTTGGTGATGGTGGATTTTTATGCTTTCTTCTTAAAGGCCATTTCGGTTTAACATACTATTCTATCATCTGTATAATATTAATTAGAATTAAAGGTGTTACCAAAATTCCAAATTTTAAGAAAATCTATTAACTTTAGTAAATAGTTTTCAGGGACAAGTACCTAGCAAGGCAGGCAGTGATTGATTACATTGCAGACCGTAAGAGAGCGCCAATAATACTAAACCAAACCCATAAATTTTGTATAATTTATTGAAAATAAATTTTTCACGGGAAAACCCATTTCCAGTTAACCGGTTCTCTTCAAATCTGAAATTCTACTCCAATACTTCTGTAACAGCAACCAAAGAGAGCAAAGAGAAGCTCAACCACTCTCTCGGAATATAGCGACGGACAGTCCATAAAAACACAGTTGAATTCAGTTCAATACATCCAATCGCTACGTGTCATTTTCATACCACTCTACCTTAAACATTTCTCTATTGTAAAGCCCAAGCAGTCAGTGTCTCTTAATTAATATAATAGTTAGCCAGTGAAAATATATTTATACAGTTTCTTTTTGGTTGCTGTTACAATCAACGAAATGTTGTAAATTGGATGTTGAGGCTCGGTCATACAAAAGAACTCTTTTTAAATATCTTCCGACGTTTCGGCAAGTTTATTGCCTTCTTCAGGGTAAAAATTTTCAGTTAGAATTATTTACAAACTGTAGTTTAACCTGTAGCATACCAACACCAAATGTTGATGAAATTTAGAAGAAAACCATTGCAGCTGTTTTCGAGGAAATGAAAAAAAAAAATACTCCAGCTCAGTGGAGGGCAAAGTGCAGCTCTTTCCGTTCCGGACATGCGGCAATGAGAAGGCTAGCTAGAGGAGGAATTCTCCTCACCATTCTGTGGTCCTGAGCCAGCCGTTGCCATCACTAAGCGGTTCTGCGACAGTCAGATTAAACTTTAGGAGACAAGAGTTTTGGAGAAGGGTTGGGAGGACACGCAGGAATGCCTCCAGAACAGAAGATTTATCAAAGGTACTAAGCAGGGGTTTCGGATTACCTCCTCTCCCTGCGTAGTATAAGATTAAGGACTTGAATAGGTTTAGTGACTGGACAGACATGGGTAGCGTGTCATTTGCATAAAATAGGTAGGACGTCTAGTCCCATATGTCAGAATTGTGATGATGGAGTTAGGGCAACGGTGTATCACTATTTATGTCCGTGTTGCCGTTTTGCTGTTACTAGGTTTCGGATTTTTGGGAGAGCTCACTCTCATAGAAAAGCCTGGGTAGGTTGGAGTTAAAGGTTATCTTAGGATATTGTAGACCTCTAGGATGAACCAGATCTCTAGCACTTAGACAGGTCTCAGCCGATAATGACTCCAAACGATTAGTGTCCACTAGATTAGAACAACCCACAAATTTGCAGCAAATCCAATTAATTGGTTCACTCAGTTGAACTTTTTATCCGTACTATCTGAAGCGGTGCGTTTCTAAAAATGTTTTGAATCCTTTTTTAAGGTCTTCAGTCGCCCATGTTTCCCAATTTCATAACCATCGCAAAAATCTTTTTCAAGATGTCCGCACCATTGGGAAAACTCCTGTTTCCAGTCGGGCTGCAACAGAGAGAGTCGAAGCAACAAGGCCTAACAATATTTTAAAGCAAGTATGTAAGTAAGAATAAGTAGCATTTGAGGTTTTGTACGTACTATATTACTTCCTCTTGTTCCTAGTAAGAGGAAGTATTGTAATCGTATTCAAATTTCATCGGAAATATGCGTTTTAAAGTGACAGTCCAAAAAAATGGTTTTCAGAAAGGAGTTTGTGTTTATGTATATATGTATGAAAACAGCCTAACTCAAAAACGAAAAACCATAGGAAGTTCAAAAAATTTGATTTTCCGTTTAGATATCATCATGCGGAACCCATTAATATTAAATTTATATTCTCCCATGATATAAAATTGAAGACAAGCAAACATTTAGTAAAGATTATAAATTTGAAGAAACTTTGTCATTTATAGTTCTGTAAACTGCAGTAAGAGAAAGTCGTGTAAGTAAAGTAAACTTATGGAAAGTAATGCCTCTTATTTTTTCCGGCGGGCTTAACGTCCAACTACCAAATTAGGTTTTGTGGACGGTGGCGGAAGCACCTACTTTACTATTAAAAATCTTTGATACCAATATAAAATTTAGCATTTCTACGCGGGTCCCGAAGTGGGGACCTCCTACTTACTAGCCCATGTTCATAACCACTACACCAACACCGGCCCCAAGTCGTGTGAGTATTTCACACCATATTTTTTTTTTTATGTGAAACATTTTAGCGGGAAAAATTATTTTGAGAAGATTTGTAAAAAGGGCGGTAACGTTAGGCTAATCAGTACTCTGACATATCAGTGCAAGGTGAAATTTATTGAAATGTCGAGCTTAAAAGAAGATTTGTCCGTGAAAACGCTGAGAAGTGAGGTAAGAAAAAGTTATCTGAATAATTCTGGTAAGATATGAAACACTGAATCAAATCTGATTTCTAAGATTAATAAAACAGGAAATTAAGAGACATGCTCAAGTTTCAAAGTTCTTTGGATAGTCTACAGACAAAAGAGTGGTTGGTTACAAAATATCTAACAGATTTTAATATAGCCTTATGTTTAATATATTTCGATATTTGCTGCGCTTCTAGCCAGAGAAGCAACTTTAATGAAAATAAAAAGTAACGTGTGATCTAGTGCCAAAAAACATTAATTGTAAAGAGTAATAAAATTTAAAGACGTATAGTTAAGTGATATAGTTACACTTAATTTTTATGATTAGTATAGATCATTTTGATTTAAATGTTTCATTAGCAAGAAAATAAAGAACAAGTAGTTTGTAAACAAAATAATTTTTCTTAAGTTATAAACTACAAAAGCAGAGATAGATAAGAAGGGGAAGTAATGAGATGGAGGTCATTGACAGTGTCCATTGTTGGGGGGGACAACCAATAATGCACCAGTTCTACTAAAAACTTAATAAATTACATCTTATTTAATGTCTTAAAATAGCTTTTTTTTTAAAACTAATATCTAGTAGTGTACCTCCACGTCTTTTTATTAATTATCTGCTTTATTATTAATATTATTATTTATATTAAAAATAAATAAAATTCAAATTGTATTAATGACTTCTCACGAAATATCAACATATACGTACTTAACTATTATGATCTAATAACTTTAATCATCTCTATAATTATTGATAAAAAGGAACGTTTTTATTTAATTCAAATCTCCTTAATTTAATAAATTTAATCTTAACTTAATTAATTAATTTTAAGTTAATTTAAACTTAACTCCAAAACCTATTCTAAAGTCGTAAATCTATTCTATAAAGGCCTACTTCCGGTTAATTAATTTTCTTTAAATTTGGAATTCTATCAAAGTGTCTCGTCCCCCTCCCCCCGGTACGCCATAGCTTCGGCTATTCAGCCATTATTCGTCGTCACGCAGCCCAGTATAAAATTTTTTTTTGGCGACTGATTTCTGTTTAGTTGGATATTTAGGGGACACTGTGAACAATCTCGGACGTGAACAACTTTAACAGCTATGTTTCTAATGTATATTAACACTATGTAAGTGGTAAAACTATATTCTTTATGAATATTTTCGAGTAAAGCATAAAGATACTGCTCCCCCCCCCCCAAATAAATAAAATCAATTAACCGGGAAAAATGTTTTCAAATTAAAATAGTAACTATTTAAGTGATTAAGTTCGTAAACGCACTGTGTGTCGGGGGGCCTGCGGTTTTGGTGGTTGCAGGGGTAGCTCCTATAGACCTCATGGCGCAAGAGAGATGGCAGGTCCGGGAGATGAAGGCCGAGATTGGAGAGGCGCAGGCCAGATTGCTAGCCAGGAGGACCATGTTGATGAGGTGGCAGGAGCGTTGGGAGGAGGAGCATTGCGGTAGGTGGACGGCAAGGCTCATCCCAAGCTTGGAGGAATGGGTGAGTAGAAAGCACGGCGAGGTCGATTACTTTCTCACCCAATTTCTCACGGGACACGGTTGCTTTGCCGTTTACCTGTGTAGAGTGGGGAAGGTAGGAGACTCGGCGTGCATATACGGAGATGCCGCCAGAGACGACGCCTGCCACACCTTTTTCGTGTGTGAGAGATGGGCGAGAGAAAGACGAAGGCTGGAGGCTGAAATCGGGAGGGTTACCCCGGAAACGGTGGTGAGGACCATGCTTATCCGAAGAGACTGGTGGGACAGGGTTGTTATCTTTGTCCGGACGGTTCTTCGGATGAAGATTATTGAGATGAACCGACACCTCGACCTCCCGAGGACGGGGTCCAGCTAGTCTGGAGTGTGCCTGTTAGGGCGTATTACGAGGCACCACCCCCAAGTAATACCTTAGCAGTTCCGGGGTGGGCGTATGCCTGCGAGCCCCACACTTGTGCGAAGGCATTTTCCCCTCTCCGAAAAAAAAAAGTTCGTAAACGAATTATAAAGAAAATTGTTTGAGCTTTTTAGGAGAAAATCGCAAGAAATGAAAAAAAATCAGTAAAGCCGCACTTCAGTTGATGGATTTTGCCCAAAAATTATGTCGGATATGGTAACAGTGCCTAATAAAACACCATATTTGAGCTTCCTCCTCAAAAGGGTGCCTCAATACAAGTATTTCCGGTGAACACTCAATTGCTAATTTGACACGATCGCAATACTTCCTTTTACTAGGAGTAAAGAAGAAAGTTAAAATCTAAAAATGATATTTTATTCCTAAAATTTGTTACAACAGGTTGTTAACAATGGACAGTTTAGTCGGTAATAGTACCAAATTCAACTGGTTTTTTGCAAATGAGGGGAGTACTTTGCTGATCTCGGATTTAGCTGGCTGTAGATAGAGCAAGATGCTGGATTGATTGAAAAAGAAAAAAAAAACCGCAATTCTGAATTGTTTAAGAGATAAGTTGATCCGTTTGGACCTGGAGAGGATTGCCAAGTCTTTCTATAATACTATGTACTTTATGCTCCTTAACAAAACAAGCATGGAGTCAGGGCTATTTATCATATAGTGTATCATTAGATATAATTAGAGTTGTGAGTCAAGTAAGGATGTCATCTGAAAAGAAGGTTAATTGTGTACAGTAAGGGTGTTAAGTATGAGGTAAACTTGGAGTCAACTTGTGTTCTTTGTTAACTATAGTCAGGAATCCTTGGCTCACATGTTTATTGTGATGGATGCCAGAAATATAGAAATATATTTGATTTCAAATATATAAAAATTATGAAGAACTAGACATTCGCTGGCAAAAAGGGTACACACACAGGTAGAAGATTACCGTTACAGGAAGAGTTCATGAACCTTGTTAGCACTGTCTACTCCTTCTTCTCACAGGGGAAGATTTGATCGAACAATTAGAAGGCATTCTTTCAGGACAGTCTGAACTAGACACTGAACCAGAACACTTGTCTTGCGCTCTCTTAGCATCAGTGCCAGTCATAAATTAAAACATAAGAGTTTTGCACTTAATCTAGTTAAATAATTGATTTATAAACATAATAGTTGTGATATTATAAAAGTACTTAAATTCACTTGGAGAATAATATATTTATTTCAAAACAGTGGTGATGATTTACTTATTTCTAATACTTTTCTCTCTTTCTCAAACATACATACACAAAACCGCTCACGCCACAAGCTACTACATCACAACACATCAATAACATTTCATTATTGAATGTCCTGGCATTTTCTTTGTATAGAGAGAGATATTTATGGAAATATTACCCATTAATTACGGACCAGATTCTCTATAAAAAATAAGAATCATTTATTTGATGTGTATAATTTTATAATTAACAAATTTAAAATTGAGAAAGTTTCTTTTAGGATTTTTAATGGATACCTTTTAATTTTTAATTTATATTTGTTTTATTTGGCTTTTGTCTTTATTGATATTGTCAAATTAAGGTTTTTTATTTTATTAATTTTTTTTTACTGTTCATTTTTTCTTTTCTTCCATTTGTTTTTCTGGTAATTACCGAATGTAAATACTCTGTACGTCAAACCAGTGATGATATGTAGTGGAATACTCCATCTATCATATACCAGTGTGTATTGTATAGATGTTAATTAAAAATAATAATAAAATGATATTTTATAACAAAGTACAAAACCATTTAATCAGTAAAAGATACTGATTTTGTTTTGCGTTCATCTTATAACTGATGTTATAGAAATGTTTCTTCTTGGATTTTTTTTGTTTAAACTAATTAAGACTTAAGTGGCATATAAAACAAAGTTAGACTCATAAGCCAGATCAGATTATCCCCCAATTATAAATACTGTAGAGCTGTTTGTGTTACTATCCACTTATACTTTCTCCCATTAAAAGAACTATTCGTTATGCCACGCCAGCAGCCTAATACCATGCTCCATTTCCTTTTTAAATTGATCCGCTTTGTTTAATTTCAAAGAAAAATTTATTTCTAGACAGGTAATTTATTGTGCGGTGAGTGATTTCCGAGATCAATTTACAAAAAATAAATAATATGTACCTTTGTGTTGTGAACAGGGAAATACATATAAATATTTTGGAATCCCATACGAAGAAATATTTTGAGCGAATCGTCTGTGTGTGTGTGTGTGTGTATATATATATACTCGTATATGTACGTATGTTAACAGAATATCTCAAAAATGAAAAGTTGCAGGAAGTTCAAACTTGTACCCACTACCACCGACCGCATCAGGCGTGGAAATTTTGAGCAAAATGAATCAACCGGAAATGCGGCTTTACTGAAAATCTTATTTCCGTTTTTTTCGTGATTTTCTCAAAAACGGCTCCAACAAATTTCTTTACACTTTGTATACTATCTACACCAATTTGATCACTTTTATTTGTGACATTTTCCCGGGAAAATTTGAATTTGGGGGGGGTTTCTGGAGAAACAGTAATGTTATGCATTTCTCTAAAGCAGGGGTTGCCAAACTTTCTTGATCATCGACCCACCACCCCCCCACACCCACCCCCTAAAAATTTACGAAACTTCTTATCGACCCACACTGAATTTATTTTTAGTGCTTTATTTATGTGTTACAAATAAATAAATAAATAAATTAAAAAAGTTTTACTATTTTTATGCATTTGTTTTGCAATTTTACATTTCTAATAACAGTGAGACAATCAGTGTGAGACGGGTGGGGCTTGATGATTCTTAGCAAGATTAACAATATTTGATTCAAAATTTGTAAGTTTTAGCTTTAAATCGCTTCGGAATTCCCATTCCAACTTATTTCTCAAGTTTGGTTCTGAGGGAATTATCATGATTGAAACCTGCTTCAGCCATATACGAACTTGGAAATCATTAGAGACATTTTCCATGATAGCCCGCCTTCATTTTGTGATCATCGACCACATTTCGGCCCATCTTCAGGATGCGTTACTCTGACAGTTTGATAAACACAGACTTGCATAGAGCAAATTCAGTTTATCCCAGCAAAAAAAAAGGATATGCCCTATCACAAACTTTTGTCAATTTTTATCTTATATTTATATTTGTCCAAAAATGGCTCAAAGTTAAATTTTTAAGGATAATTCAAATAAGTTCATCTTGCCAAGTTGATGTCCACATTTTCAAATTTGAGCGGAAATAGGCGCGAAGTATTTTTTTAAAAACATTATATTATAGAATATATTTTATTTGTGATCATTTTTTTTTTTCCTGGACCCCCAATAATGGTTATATCGACCACTTTAGCGACCCCTACCTCTAAAGTATCACTTCAGAATCTATATATATGGTTTTTACTTTCTATATAATATAAATACACATTAGAAGCATTGATAGAAATCCAAATTTGAAGAAAATCGGGTAACCGGAAGTGTGCAATTTTATAGAATAGGTTTTTGAGTTTTTTTTTAATATTCTAGAAAAATGGCTTCAATGATTTTCTTTAAATTTCGAATGCTTCAAATCGATTTTAGGAGGTTATTGGAGGACTGTCATTCAGTTTTAATGTAAATTTACACAAACTTTCTTGGATTTGACATAGTGCGCTCCACATTGGGCAGCTTAGGTATACAAGTAAAATCCTCATTACCATTTTTATGGCTAGTTTATACTAAACTTTTTTTTTTCAAGAAAAGTGGGCTGAACTACTACTGAACTTTTGAAACCAACGACGTCGGATTATTATTATTATTATTCGCAGAAGGGGAGGGCAAACCCTACGCTATCCAAAGCCTCCCAGGGCCCATATAGCTACCCCTAAAGAATAACAACCACTGGGACTAGAATGAAAATCCAGGCCCAGGTTTTAACCGCTGTGAGGTCATCCACGTCTGAAAGCCCGACAAACATGTGCCAGAAGACACACCAACAGCAGGTCTGGACCAATGAAAGGGAGAGAGGCACCTAATTTGGCAAACCTATCCACCTCCTCATTCCAAAAGATTCCCATACGACCTGGAACCCAAACCAGAAGCACATCCTTTAATGAAGAAAGATCTTCCAGTCTTTTAGAACATTCCAACACCAATTTGGAAGTGAAGACACATGAATTAAGCGCCTTCAACGCAGCTTGGCTGTCCGAGCAGATACAAACACCTTTTAAATTAGTGTTACGCACCCTCTCATCCAAAATACAGCAAAGAATTGCATAAACCTCAGCCTGGAAAACGGTGGCCCACTCACCAAGAGGCGCTACCAAATGATCTCCCGTCTCAAAATAGACGGCAGCCCCAGAACGACGTCGGATAGTACGCTAATCAAGCGATATCTTCGATTTCACATAGAACATGCGTAACTTCAACAACTGTATTATCCAGTAGTGACATAAAATCATCATTGTAAGACACCGTCATGGTTATTTTTAAAACAAAAAGAAAAAAGTCACTATTGAATTGATAATTTGAAGAGTAAACAAGGGACCTCATATTTAATTTTAATTAATATTCTTTAGATAAAGGAACCATATAAAAAACTGAAATAGCACTTTAGAGGAAAGCATAACCCCCACACCGCTCCCTGAAAAGCCCACTTAAAAGAATTTTTCCCCAAAGAATATTTCAAATAAAAGTTGTAGCTCTTAATATAGTAGAGTAGGGTAGTTGATATACAAAGTTTGAAAGAAATCGTTGGAACCGTTTTTTGAGGAAATCGTAAGAAATCGAAAACACCATTCAGGTACTTCTTCCTGTTGAAGAATTTTAACGAAGATAAATTCCTGTCGGATCTACAATGTTTTGTTTTCGAACTATACATGCACACATGGACACAAACACAAATCATTTTCAAAAAAAAAAAAAAAAAAAATTGAGGAAAATCAGATGACCGGAAGTGCGTTTTTATTGTAAAGTATTTTTCAATGGTCTGCTTTTTTCCTTAAACGGGTCCAACGCATTTCTTTAAATTAGAAATGCGAACTACACATATAAAGAGCTACAACTTTTATTTGAAACATTTCTCCTGGTAAACTCATTTAAGCGGGCTTTTGGAGGAGGGATAGGATTTTGTTTGCCTCTAAAGTGCTATCCTAATTTATTGATTATACAATTCTACCATCTAGACAAAATTAATTAGAAATAAATACATTGCTTACATTTCGATTTTCAAGAAAATTAGTAAACCGGAAGTGTATTTTTACTGAACTTTTTTTTTTTTTTCCAGTTTTTGTGATTTTCTCCATAAAACCACGACGAATTTCATTAAATCTGGTATACTGAGTATAAAGTTTGTCAATTACAATTTTGAAAACTGGAGTAAGAGAAAAGTAAAAGAGAGTCGATTCACTCAGAGAGAGTAAGACTTGGAACTTTTTCAGACTCATGGGACATCTTAACATTTATTTCCGGTGGAAACTCTCAATTTCGAAAATTTGACACGATCGCATACTTCCTCTTTACTAGGAGTAAGAGAAAGTAAAAAAAAAAAATCTGGTGTGAAACACGCACACAACTTTCTCTTACTCCAGTTTTCAAAATTGTAATTGACAAACTTTATAGTTAGTATACCAAATTTAATGAAATTCGTCGGTATTTTATGGAGAAAATTACAAAAACTGAAAAAAAAAAAAATCAGTAAAAATACACTTCCGGTTTAATAATTTTCTTGACACTCGGAATGTAAGCAATCTATTTATTTCTAATTAATTTTGTCTAGATGGTAGAATTGTATAATCAATTAGGATAGCACTTTAGAGGCAAACATAACCTATCCTTCCTCCAAAAGCACGCTTAAATGAGTTTACCGGAGAAATGTTTCAAATAAAAGTTGTACCTCTTTATATATGTAGTCACATACTTAGTTTAAAGAAATGCGTTGGACTCGTTTATGGAAAAAAGCAGAACATTGAAAAATACTTTACAACAAAAACGCACTTCCGGTCATCTGATTTTCCTCACACTCGGAATTTCAATAACACATTTAATTCTAATTAATATTATTTAGATGATAGAATTGTGTAATAAATTGAAATAGCACTTTAGGAGAAAACCTAACCCCACTCCTCCCCGCCCAAAAGTGCCCTTAAATTAATTTTCCCGGAGAAATGTTTCAAATAAAAATTGTAGGTCTTTGTATGTGTAGTCTTGATATAACCAGTTTAAAAGAAAATCGTTATAGCGATTTTTTCAAGCAAATTGCAAAAAAAATGAAGAAAATAAACCATCCATTAAAGTGGTACTTCCGGTTGAGAAATTTTAACGGATAACATACTGTCAAATCCCATGGTGGATACCCAAACGGAATATCAAGTTTGAACTTTCTGTGATTAATGGTTTTTGAACTACACATACAGACTATTTGCTAAAAACTACTTCTTTGGACTCAGGGGACCTCGAAACGGATATTTCCGGTAAAAATTCGATATCGAAAATTTGACACGATTACAATACTTCTTCTTACTAAAAGTAAGAAAAAGTAAAAAGTGTTGCCTTCAATGAAAAAAAAAAGTGAATACTTTCATGTCAAATTATTTAAATCCGTTATTTTATAAATAATACATGCCATGCAATTGATCGTATTTGTAAACTACCACAATAAAAAGAAACTTTCATTCAAATCAATAGGACAGCAAAATTTATGGGGCTAGTGCATTGCTTCCTACTCACTGAATATAATATTAATGTCAAGGTCTATAGCTAGTTATGCACGCGGCACATAACAATAATGAAGTGTGGCGTCCATTGATTTTTGTTATATAACTTATAAACCATGACAATGGCTTTGTTTTCTATGTGAGATTTGTTTTCTATCAATTATATAGTGGACATCATTAAAAAACGAGTAAAATATAAGATCAAAGTATTGGTCCATCACTATTAATAAAAGTAATTTAAAAAGATTGAGACCATTTCTTTTAATTATCTGCTCTTCTAACCTTGATATCAATTGTGGAACAAACGTAGTATAGGCTTATAGGTTATACTAAATTAAAACAATGTTCAAGGTTAAACTGTACATTTAAAACTAAACTAAAAACACCATCTTTAAAAACATTTGAAACTAATTTACCAAATTACAAACATAGATTGAAAAATAATTTCCTTGCAATGAAGGAAAATTAAAAGGAATTATTGTTTAAAAGAGAAACATCGATGATTTGAAAAAATATCAAGGCTGCAGTAACTTACGCTGTGTATAACACACACCAGTACCATTTACGGATGAACAGGTATGATGTAATCTGCTTACGTAATACCTGAGTCTTAAAGTTCTGCTCTCCTTATTTTTAGAACTTCTGCATATCTAAGTTAAAAGAACTTATAATTTAAATTAAATATAAATTTTTGTCATTATCCATTAACTATGAATTAAAAAAAATCTGCTGTGAAACACTCTCACAACTTTCTCTTACTCCAGTTCTCAAAATTATAATTGACAAATTTTATAGTTTGTGCACCAAATTTAATGAAATTTATCGAAAACTGAAAAAAAACTATTCAGTAAAAGCGCACTTCCGGTTTACAATTTCCTTCAAACTCGAAATTTTGGCCATCTATTATTTCTAATTAATTTCATTTGGATGATAGAGTTGTATAATAAAGTATGATACCACTTTAGAGGAAGCTGTAACCCTACCCCTCTCCTAAAAGTGCCCTTAAATGAATTTTCCCAGAGAAATGTTTTATATAAAGTTGTAGATCTTTGAATGTTTAGTTTATGTGTGAAGTTTCAAGAAAATCGTCGGCGCCATTTTTGAGAAAATCGCGAAAAAGTGAAAAAAATCATTTAGTAAAGTGTTTAAACAAAAGCACTTCCGGTTATCCGATTTTCCTCAAACTCG
>JAAEAF010007488.1:0-73146 GCA_011037195.1 Triatoma infestans | reverse complement strand
AAAAATTAATAAGAATTAATTAATTATAAAAATATCTCGAATTCGAAAAATCGATGGAAGCTTGTGATATACTTATTGCATTCTCATTGGCACGAAGATTTCTGATAAAATCGTCATCAGATGAGCGAATTTAATGTTTATTTTTTTTTTTGCAATTTTTGCGATTTTCTCGAGTAAAATCAAAACATTTTTCTAAAATTTATTTTATGCATGGTTTTTCATTTTTCTTTGCGGTCGTAATGGGTATGATGAAGGAAAGAAAAATGGTTTGGGTTCAGATTTATAAACTAGATATGGCTGAACACTGTATAATGAAAAAGTGACATTGACTGCCTGGGCTTTTCACTAAAATAACAAAGAATGTAGAGAGGTAAAGAGTAAGGTAGATGACATGTTGTGACTGCCGAGTGAACTCTGCTATATGACACGTATATCTCCCGTTGCTGTATTTAAGCAGTTTCTCCCACTCTAGTCCGAGAGAGTGGTGCTGTCATTTTTGTCTCAATCTCTCTGCTACGGATCCCTCTCTTTGGGTCCTATTACACGGGCTATAGTACGCTATGACTTTTAAAGAATTATTATGTCCCGGAGCATTCTCAATGCCCAGCCAACCTTGCGCAGTTACTGCCTATTACCGCCACCGAGCTGTAGCGGCTCCTAGGAAGAGAAGCACTGCCTTGCCGAACCGACCGCGCATGAGTCCAGTGAGTTAATCTGGTCCTTCTAAGTGTTCACTTGCCCGTAATATTTTATAATATTTTGTTAACGGATTGGCAAAATAACACTGTGTCATAGGACTTCCGGACCCCAAATATTTCAAATAAAAGTTAAACGGATACTTAAGTATTCTCAGTTTTGAGGAAAATCTTGTATCTTTTTTCAAGAAAACAGTTAACGATTGAAAAAAAACCATCAGCTGAGCAGTGATTTTTTTTTTCAAATCATAACATATTAAATTCCCCGTAATATTATATAAGTGGAAATCATATAATATATTGTAATGACACTTTAGAGGTAAGCCTAAAGTCACCACCCCTCTAGTTTCCTTAAAATTAATATCCCTAGACAAATATTTCAGAAAAGAAAAAGCAGATTTAAATGTAATTTAGCTTGCATATACCTAATTTAAAGTGAATTCTGAAAACTGAACAATCCGTTCAGTTAGTGGTATTTCCGGCTGCAAGATTTCGGACGAAACTAATGAAAGTAGGGTCCTAAGTTTAAGAAGGAAAACCATTCGAACCACTTTCCAGAAAATTAAATATTGAAATATTAATAGATTTTCTTCTAACTCGAAATTTCTGTAAAATATATTTTCCCATAATATTATATAAATGAAGGTTATATTGAGATGATACTTTAGTTTAGAAGGAAACGTAACATTACCGCTTCTGGGGGGAGGGAAGCCTAAAGTTTCTAAAATCCTAAAACCAATATCCTTAAAAACTTTCCTGATATCAATTTATCCAGAAAAATATTTCAAATAAAAATGTTAAATCAATATAGTGTATTATAATAATAGAGTTATTGATCACAATTACAAAATACATACATTTCTTTATAAAATAAATAACTCAAAAGACAATGGACTATTTTTCGTCTTTCACCAAATTAACTTTAAAAGAAAATTAACAAATGAAAAGTAAATAATAAATAACTTTATAGAGATATTAATAAATTAACTCATACATAAAGTAAATTTTTTACGAATTAAGTTTATGTATATAATATATCTATATTTCAGGGTTTTAAGAATATACCTATACAATTTTTACCACTTCTTACCACGGTCTTTAGAGTTATTTATTTTATAAAGAAAGTTATGTAATTTGTACTTTATATCAATAAACTGTATATCATCAGTTATGTCAAGAAAACAAAACACTTGAGCGTATCGTTATGGTTTGTCTCAAATATGACCATAGCAGACAGAACTTTTTGAAGAAATTAACCGAAAGAATGATAAATCCATTCTGCTATATAGCACATTCTTGCAACTCTCGATAGAGAGGTGTGATGGATGCCAGAAATATAAAAATACGAGGCATGTCCAGAAAGTAAGTACCCCACGGCCGGAGGGGTTTTGTTTTCGACATGTTGGCTACACTGTCGTGTAGCCTGATTCCTCCCCTCCGCAACGAGACCGGTTCGAGGTCAGTACGTTGAGAACTGTCGACGCGATAATACGTTTTGTGAAAAATGTCAATCCAATCTCCCGCCAAGTGTGAAATATTCAAGGTCGGGCAAGAGTTTTTGAGACGCTACAAATTCCATGGAGATGAATTTCTCGGCTCCATCATTACTGGAGATGAAACTTGGGTTGCACACTACACACCTGAAACCAAAAGGCAGTCTCAACAATGGCGTCACACCTCTTCACCCTCCGCCAAAAAGTTCAAAACCACAATTTCAGCCAAGAAAATCATGGCATCCGTGCTTTGGGACTGTCAAGGCATAATTTTAATTGAATATATGCCTCAAGGGGAGACCATCAACTCTGCAAGATACTGTGAGATCCTAAAAAAATTGCGGATGGCGATTCAGAACAAAAGGAGAGGCATGCTGACAAAGGGAGTCTGCCTGCTGCACGACAATGCCAGACCACACACTGCTGCTTGCCTCGTTTAAATTGGATGTCCTGAACCATCCCGCGCATTCCCCTGACCTAGCACCTTCAGATTACTATCTCTTTACCTCCCTGAAGCTGCACATGGGTGGAAAAAGGTATTCAACCGACGAGGAGATGAAGGGGGAGGTGGAGAAGTGGACGAAGGGGTTGGCGGGAAACTACTTCGAGGAAGGCATCAAAAAATTAATACCTGCATTGAGAGGAACGGTGACTATGTCGAAAAATAGTTTACATATGTACTAATGTAACCAGGTAATTTTTTTGTTCAAATAAAAATTTTTGTAATCTACAAAAATTCAGTACACTTACTTACTGGACATGCCTCGTATATTTAATTTGAAATAATCAAAAATATCAAGAAAAATGTAACATTCCTTTAAAAAAGGGTTATTCAGGTAGAAGACCACGATCGTCTTTTAGAGTTCATGATTTGATAGCATTGTCTGTCCCTTCTTCTCACAGGGGAAGATTTGAACGATCAATTAGAAGGCATGCCTTCAAGATAGTCTGAAACAGACACCGAAGCAGAACACTTCAGCAATCAGTGCCAGATATAAGTTATAACCTAAGAGTTTATTCCAGTATAATTAATAATCATATTGTTGTGTTATTGAATAGCATTTAAATATCTTTAAAGAATATATTTATATCTGGCACTGATTCCTTAAGTGTTCTGCTTCGGTGTCTGATTCAGACTGTTTTGAAGGAATGCCTTCTAATTGCTCGTTCAAATCTGGGCAGACAATGCTATCAAGTTCATGAACTCTAAAAGACGATCGTGGTCTTCTACCTGAATAGCCCTTTTGCAAGGGAATGTTACATTTTTCTTGATATTTTTGATTATTTCAAATTAAATATATCTTTATATTTCTGGCATCCATCACAGGGGTTTATATTTCATTGTTTTATTTTTATAAATGAAAATAATATCAGAATCTAATAAACTTAAATTCGGACTATTTATTGTTATTAATGTATTTATTAGTATGGATGTAATTACTAGAATGAATGTGAATTTTTAATCTACGTTAAGAATGAAAGCTTGGTGTGAGTGAAGTGTTCAGGCCGATACCGCACAGAAATGGCAACTGTTGGCTTTTAATGATCTACTTTATGGCTATGGCCTTCAGAGCTAATGCCAAGAGAAGAAAAAAAACTGTGCATTATATAATTGCATTTAAACTGGAAACTGGTGCCGTTTTCGTGTAAATCGTTAGAAACTAAACAATTCATTTAATAAGTGGTCGAAACTTTCTTGTGGAATCTCTTGGTGTACCTAAACTTGGAATATCAAGTTTGAAATTTTCTGCGAAGTTTCGTTCTTCTAAGTAATAATATCCTCTCATATGCAGAGAGAGAGAGAGAGAGAGTGAGAGAGAGAATTAAGAAAAAAAACTTCCGTGTTCATGTGAGTGACTTCAAAACTGTTTTTTTTTTCCATAAAAACTCATTTTCGAAAATCTGGTATGAATAGAATACATTCTCTTATAGTAGTAAGAGAAAATAGAAATAGATATTATGAATCAGTTCTATTCCTGAGAGAGTTACTCCCTCTACATATCCCACTTTCACTATAGGTATAAGTTAACTTTAGACTTGCAATTTTGCAATATATTTAATTGCTCTTATATGATGAAGCTGTTGAAATAAAACTAATTGAAATGATAAGGAAGTATAGTGTTACGTTTTCTTTCCTAAAAATCAATATTTTCTAAGAAAAATATTTTAGCCAAAAGTGTGAAACCTTTGTATGTCAAGATTAAAGAAATCATCGGAATTACTCTTCTGAAATTGCAAAAAACTGAGAAAAAGCAATATTCAGAAAAGTTCTACTTCCGGTTGGTGAATTTTGGTCAATTATGCGTGTCAGAATTACTGTGATATTTTAAATTAGAAGTTTATGAGTTATTCCTTTCAATCTAATATAGGCGCACATATTTCCCAGTATTTTTTTCTCGTTTGTGAGATCCTCAAAAATAATTTTTCAAGCGGGCTTAACATCCAACTACGAAATTAGGTGTCCTGGACGGGAGCGGAAGCATCTGCTTTACTATTAACATTTTTTAAAGAAATATAAAAATTTAGCAGTATATACGCGGGCCTCGAACTGGGGACCTTCCACTTACAAGTCCATACTCATAACCACTACACCACCAACACCCTTTTCAAAATATTATT
The DNA here is from genome assembly GCA_011037195.1 of Triatoma infestans. NCBI lineage: Eukaryota > Metazoa > Arthropoda > Insecta > Hemiptera > Reduviidae > Triatoma > Triatoma infestans. Next base: position 68,339 of record JAAEAF010007488.1, on the reverse strand, counting down.
TTCACAGAAAATTCGTTACTAAATTATAAAATCTATCACGAATGTGTTAATAATTACTCTTATTGCAGTAAGAGAAAGTCGAAATGTCAATTTCATACTGACGACGCAGCTCCAATATTTAAACAAAAAGCATTCTTTATATCTATATATCTTTATAAAGGTATCTTTATTCTAAAGATCTCCTACAAGTTTTATTTTAGCGACAAATTAAATAAATAAAAAATAGATTAAAATGAAATTTTAGGATGTCCTGGTTTCCTGGTTTTATTATTATTATTTTAATTATTATAATTATTATATACTTTCTCTTCTGCTGCATTCGTGTCAGATTTTGAAACTAGTTTTAACCGGAAATAATGCTTGAAGTTGCTAGAGAGAGAGAGAGAACAAAATATATCAAAAACAAAAAAAAATCGAAGAAAGCTCAAATTTAATTCATAATCAACTCCATCAAATAAATAATCAAGAAAACTCAAAAGTATAAATAAAAAAAAAATCTGATATCTTCTTTGCAATGCAAGAAGAAAGAAATCCAATAAACTATACTTGAAATACTATCGTAGATTGTGCTGAATATTACTTTTTTTGAATATATTTTGTAATAAATATTATATCATGTAATGAATAATACATTGTACTATGTAATATTTATTTTTATTTTATTTTTTTGGGTTTTGTCGACAACTTATATAGGTTCTGTTTATAATCTCTTGAGAATGGACACGATATGGTGTTGAAATGTCGAGTTTTAACAAAATAAACTCATTAATTTTTAGGGTTATTTACTTGTTGGTGGTTTTATGATATCTCAATCAATCTACGAATAAGTTATCTAGTACAGAAATGTGGCTATACTGAATTTCTTCCCCTCCCAGTTTTTTGGCGATTTTCTAGAAAACAAACTTTGCATTCCTTACATACACATTTTCCATTTTAACAGATTTATTTGGAAAAAATTTTCTAGTTTATTGAGAGGAAGCCAGTAACGTCAGGCTACCCTCTATTAAGAGCTATTTCAAAATAACGTAACGTTTCTATTAACTAAAATATTCAAAAGATACGAAATATTTTTAAAAAATTGTGACTTTTTTTTGAAGTACACGAGATTAATCGGTTATGCAACTCTGAGTAGTGGTTCTCTCACGTTTTTTCTTTATTTTTCTGGAAAACGACTCTCTAAAGATTTGTCATAAATTTGTGCTATAGTTTCTAATATTTTTTTTTTTTTTAATTTACAACTGTAATAGTAGTTACAAACAAGTAAATATGGTGATAGCTAATACAGTAACAGGAACTTTAGATTTGGGAGAAGGCACCCAGTGATGACACTCCGTTATCATGGAACATTATTTCACTGTGTCATGATGACAATAGTAGATCGCGAGGCCATCTCCTCTTCAATCTCCTTAGGGGGTTACCTGGTATTGTAGGACAGGAGAGCTGTTCAATTAGAGAATTGGAATGAGCTGCTGTGGAGGAATGGTATTTGAAAAAAATAAGATTTCGTTAGATCGTTGACAAAAGGAATGTTCAGATCATTGGGGATATAAAAAATGGACCATTAAGGATTTTCACGAAGAATTGTTGACTGCAAGGATTGGATGTCCGTCAAGGAATCGGTCCCCACACTTCAACACCGTATGACCAAATTGGTATTAGTAACAGCAGATATAAAAGTCTTTTGTTTAGATTGTCTGTCGATGAGCCGTGCGAGGAGTTTATAGCGTCGGCTTCTTGTCTTTTCAGTTTGGTATATGGATTCTATGTTAATCGTCTGTCCAGGTATAGTCCAAGGTAACGTACATTATTAACTGATGGATAGGGATTTAATTAATGAATAAAGATGGTAGGATTTTTCGTCCAAGCTTAAATACTATGTACTTTGATTTGGTTGATTCTCCATTTAAACTAACCAGGCCTGGAGTTGGTCGATGTGCGTCTGGAGAGCCTAACAGCAATAACAGGGTCGATAACAGGGGACAGTATTGCGGTATCGTACGCAAAGGTAGATATGATGGTATTTGTGGATGCTGTGGAATATCTGCTATGTACAAGGTGTACAGGAGAGGTCCGAGGATACTGCCTTGGGGAACACCAACTGTATTCAACTGAATACAGGATTCTGCTGTTCCACAGCTTACCCTGAAATATCTGTCTTGCAGATATGATTTTAGGATAAGATAGTAAGTATGAGGAAGGATATGCCTCAGCTTACACAGCAGGCCCCCGGGCCATACTCTGTCAAACGCCTGAGCGACATATAGGAAAATATGCGAACAAAACTCCTGTGGGCGATAGCGTCCACAATTCTAAGAACCTGATAGGCAGCAGAATGGTGTCTCCCAAATCTAAACTGATGATCTGGAATTATATATAATTTTTTTTTTTGTTAATCTAACATAAAATCTGTAATGCTATTATTTCAGTACAACTTGCTGCCAATTTTCTTAACTGGTCAGAAATTAAGGAATTAATTATTCATAACAATTTCAACTTTATAATTAATAAATAGTCCGTATAGTGTTTAGCTCCAGACTTTATTTTACATTATTATTTATAATTAAAGGACGAGTACAGACAGACAAATGAACATTTGATTTGCTATTATTTAATGGTGACAAAATAAATCGGGTATTTCGTTTAAAAAAAAAAATTGTTTATGTTATTTTGCTATAATTATAATCCAAATTAACATTTCAAGTTTTCTCTTCCTAGGAGCCCCTACAGCTCACTGTCCGGTGATGGACAGTGTTGTCTGTAACGGGAGAACACTGTCCGGAGGCCGGCAGTGCACTGAGAAGGCTCCGGGCGCAAATGACCTCAGATGTTGAGACGCCTTAAATTAAAAAAAAAAAAAAAAAAAAATTCAAGTATTTGGGCGCCGTCCGATTATTATTATTATTATTTTTTTTCCATTAATTCATGAATATAACACCCCTTGTTTATTGGTTCATTTAATTATTTTTTTAAATATGAAAAACCTGTATTTTTAATGATTTAGCACACTATATTCTATTTCCAACACCTTTCTGATTTCTGTACAGTTCTCCCTCTCATTCTAATATTTAGTAAAAGTAATAATTCTATTATTAAAGAAACTTCTACTGTTCCCCCTTTTTAGACTTTTTTATTTTATTTTATTTAGGGTGCCATGAGGAGAGAGGGCTGGCTACCTTCTACAACATGTCTCGGTTAGTATAAATATTGAGACAGAAACATAGGAAGTCAGTCATTCACTCAGTGATTGGATAATAATAACATATACTACAAGATGTTTTCAAAGGTAAATTTATAATTTAATAGTTTATTTTTTTTTTATTATATGTTTGCATTATTTTGAATTTCTTTCAATTTTGTTTTTATTTTGTTAAAATATTATCTTTTGAAAAATAATTTCTAACAAGAAAGTGAATAAAAAAGGATAGTGAATAAAAAAGAATTATTTTCTTTTTTTTTCAAATTTATTTACTTTCAAATTAAATTAATTCCATAAAATTTTGCACTGGAAGTTAGTGTCAAAATAAGTTTTATTAAACGCAATGACATCTTTTTTGTTTGTTTGTTTTAAAAGATTTGAACCTTCAGTAAAAGTTTGATTACAAAATTTAGGTTCCACATCAGTTTACTGCCATCAAATCTCAAAAAAAAAAATTAAAAAAGTCAGAATTTTATATAATTGAACTTTGTTATTTATCTAATTATATAGATAGTTTTATTATCCCATTTGTCAAAGGAAAGGTTTGGTCAAATATATTTAAAACATTACCTATTTCGATCATTTTTAACTTTTAGAAATACGAAATATAAAACGTTCGATTTTATTTTTTTTATAAATTTTCGTGATATGATATAATTTTTTTACATATTATACAAAATAAAAATTGTATTATTTTTACATTCTCTTATTTTATGTTCTCTTCCATGGTCTTGATATGTCTCTCTCGATTCTCTTTAAGCATTACAGAAGGAGTTAGTTACCTATAAAAAATTGTTGATAAAAATTTGCTCAGTTACTTTTGAAACCCCTCCTCAAGAAATTTAGATGCAGAAAATTTTCAAAAACTACTTTTGTAAAAAAAAAAAATGAATTAATAATGAATGAGAATGGAAATTTAACATATTCTCGTTTGTTAAAACTCTTTCAATTTTTAATGGGTTAAGTGTGTTGTCATCAGTGCTGAAATAAGAAGATCTAAAATTGCATTAAATTCCATCATTTCGATATAGTTTATGTATGATATTTCGTTTCAAACAAGATTAAGCTTATTTCTGTGGGTTAGGTCACACAGCTCTAACATTGTTAATAATATTATTTTGAAGAAAATGTATGTATATATATATAAATAATCAAGGAATTATAATGCAAGAATTAACGTCTGCTTCATTTTACAGTTGATAATCTTGGCAATTGCACTTGAAGTTGCTTTGGGAGGTCTTGTTACCGTTGGTTATGGAGGCCACGGCTATGGAGGAGGCCTTGGCTATGGAGGAGGACTTGGCTACGGAGGAGGCCTTGGCTATGGAGGAGGTCTTGGCTACGGAGGAAGCCTAGGTTATGTAGGAGGACACGGCTATGGAGCAGGCCTTGGCTATGGTGGAGGCTTTGGCTATGGAGGTGGTTATGGACTTGGCCTTGGACATGGAGTAGGATATTCTAGACAAGCTGTTGTCGCCGCTCCAGTTGCTGTGGCTCATGCCGCCCCAGTAGCAGTTGCCGCCCATGCTAATCATGTAGTCGACTATGTGGACGCACATCCAGCTTACCATTTCGACTACTCTGTACATGATGCTCACACTGGTGATGTTAAGCAACAATCTGAAGTTAGAGAAGGTAATGCAGTCCATGGAAGTTACTCCTTGGTTCAACCTGATGGCACCAGAAAGATATCTGTACACAGGGTACAACATGACTCTTATCCAACAGTAAGTTATTAAATCATTGTTTTCGAATTGCTAATTAATCCAGTATATAACAACATGTTTTAAAAAATTGCTAATTTAAATATTTTTCGACAGGTGGTTAAGACCGCAGTTGCAACGCCCGTTGTTAAGGCTTATTCTCATTATTAAACTGGACCATTCAGCATTTCTACCAGTCATATTGACTGAATTATCTTTCTTGTAATTTTATTTAAAAATATTTTTTTTATACTAATTAAAATTTATAAAATTTTGGTAATATTTGTCTTTTTGTGTATAAAGTTAATTATCTAACTGCTTAAAAACTAAGGGCTAAACTGGTCATAGCACCTACATATCCCTTTGAATCTTAATTTAACACTGGCCACTGCTAAATATGGTAATAATCAGGATACCATTGAGTTTTTTGGTGTTAAACTTTTAGATATTTTTAGTTTCTAATAAAGTTTAACAAGGAAAATAGTAATGAATAATCGCTTTTTGCGTGATTTATTTAATGTTGTTATTTTGTGTGTTTGTATATGATTAAAAACATTGCTAGAAGGGTATTCGAAGAAAGAACGAGTTTCTAAATATCTCTGGATAGTCATCCAGATGAGGTAGAGAAATCTGGTGTGAAAAAACTTTCTCTTAGTTCGATTCTCTAGTTCTAATTGTTCTAAATGGCAATTTTTCTCATTACGAAAGGTTTGCCTCCAATGGGTGGTGGAATTAGTGACAGTATCGAAATGGGGAAAGGCATTTTATTGGAACTTTAAATCACGGAAACCCTCTGAACATCGTAAATCAATTTTCCAAGAATGATGGTACTTAATTCAGTGATCTCAGGTTTAAAGAAAATGATTGGAACCACGAAATTTGAAAACAACCATCAAAAAAGTGCACCATGTTAACCGACTTTTCTCCAACACGAAATTATGACATATTTAATTCTCTTTATTATTATTATATTTAATGAAGAACAGTATAATTTATTCTTTGACACTGCTGCAGAGTAATTTTTAATTTATAATAATTTGAATCTTGTGCTCAGCTATAGTGGTGATTGCGGCAACTCTAAGAACTAATTTATTACGTTTAACTACTAATGTATTACGTGCAGTACTTTGCAAGCTGTTGAGCATTTTGTGCGTAGCTCTTTGTTCTTTATTTTAAAATGAACAGTTTATTAATAAATGTACGGCTGCCTTTTTTGTCTCCACATAATAACAATACCACAGGTATACTACAGATTATGTTGCCTTAGAATACTCCTAAATCATTTCTCTGAAAAAAATATTTCAAATAAAATCCATAGAATTACATGTGTATTAGTTGTAAAGTTTAAAGAAAGTCGCCGGAATATTTTCAAGAAAATTCGCTGTGAAAAACTGAACAATGTATTCAACAAATGGTTCGTACGGTTAAGGAGGATTTGGACGAATAACTTCTAGTACTATCTATCCCTGGTGATGCTCAAACGGAAAATCAAGTTTAATCAGCCTGTGAATTATTTTGGTTCTGCAAGTTTTCCTATTATACGAAGAAAAAGGCACCGGTGATTTTAAAACAATCTATTTTCCAGTGCAAACTCAATTCCAAAATCCCTCCATGAATGCAATACTTCCTTTTAGAGCAGTAAGCGAAAGTAACAAATAGATGTGAAACCTTGAACTAGTTTCTCCCCCCTGTCTTTCTCTACATTTCTTACGTAAATTTATGTCAATTTTTCGAATTTTTGTAATATATTCTTCTTATACGGTAAAGTCTTCAAACTAAGCATCACATTGAAATGGCATTTCAGCAGTATGCCCTAATGTTACTAACTCCAAGAACCCAACCATATAACAATTTTTGGGGAAAAATATTTTAGGGCTATACAAGTTAGTATGAACATCAAAATTTGATGAAAATTGCGGATGACTGTCAAAAAAAAACAAAAAAAATAGATAGTTTTACTCTGGATGATATGATGAATTTTTGTCTGGATTATCTGGTGATATTAGAGTATCAAGTTTTTTGAATAAGGCCGTTCATACATTATACAAAGCGTATTCTAAAAAAAAAAAAAATGTTTTTTTTTCCATCATATTGAGAATTTCGCAAAACATTTACGCTGAAAACTGAATTTCAAAAAGCTGTCAACAAATGCAGTATTCCCTTTTATAACAGAATGGAGAAGTAAAAGTTAAACATAATATATATTTTTTTTAATTTATATTTTTGTAATTCAGCCGACCATATTGTTTGTTATCCTTTATTAAAAGATTTTGTGGTCAAATTCTACAAGCTGGTGACATTGTAAATACTTAAATTTTAACAATATATATTAGTTACAATTGTAACCAATTCGAATTATAACCTTAACTTAGTTTCAATGTTCAAACTGTAAGCTAGACTGTCTTTTAAAAATTATATTAAATAATTTTATGACTTTAGTAATTATTAGAATTGCATCTACAGTAGCATTTTAAGTATTTAAGTAATAAAAAAAATCTGGTGCGAAACACTCACTTCTTTTAATGCAATTATGTATTGAATAAATATCTTTAAACTCAATTTCATGTATTTGCCCTTAACATAGAGATGATGGAGGATAAGTATCACCAACCTATTCCTAATCTTGGCAGATAGAGAAGTGATGATTATATTGTGGCCCAGTAGAGCGCTCTAAAATTCCATACAAAATTGCCACAAAATTCCATACAACTATAAATAATTTTTTTCAGGAAAATGTTTCAAATAAAAGTGACCCATGTTGTAAAATCGTACTTCCGGTTGACCGATTTTCTTCAAATTTGGAATTTTATTTTTATTTCTAAGGTCTATTAATATTATATAGATGGTAAAACCATTATATTATACTGAATTGGTACTTTTGAGGAAATTATAAAGCTATTGTTTTACACCCAGAACTCCCAAAACAATCAATTTTCCATGGAAAATGTTTCAAATAAAAGTGATTGGTATTTACGCGTGTAGATAGTATACAAGCATAAAGAAAATCGTTGGAACTGTTTTCGAGAAAATCTTGAAAAACTGAAAAAAAAAAAAACCATTCAGTAAAGTTTCACTTCCCAAAGTTGATGGATTTTGCCCGAAATATTCGTGGCTGATGCGGTAAAAGTGTGTAATAGGATCCGAAGAGAGGGAGAGAAAAACAGTCTCACTCACTAGTTTAGGCCAGACTAGAGTGGATGAAACTGTTTAAATACAGCTGTGTCAGCCATAGAAGGGAGTCTACCGAAGTCTTGCAGCAGAGTTCATACAGCAGTCACAACGCATCATCTACCTTTCTCTTTACCCATCACTACCATTTTATATATTTTAGTATAAGCCCAGGCAATTTGTGCTAGTTTTCGATTATACAATGTTCACCCATATTTCTAGTTTATTTATCTATACAACCCATTTTCTCTTCTTCTGAAACCAATTATAAAATGCCTTAAACGGGAATACCATGTTTGAGCTTCCTCCGACATTTCTTTTTTTTAGATATTCTGCTAAAAAAAAAAAAGCACACAAACACACATACAGATCATTTGCTAAAAACATTAAGTAAGGGGTGACTCCCCAAAACATGTATTTCCGGTAAAAGCTCAATTTCAAAAATCTGGAACTATCACAGTAAGAAAAAGTAGATTATGAAAAAAAAAAAAACGCACGTTAATAAATTATTCTGGTTGGGTTCCGCAGAGCTGGAAAGCATCCGAAATATTTTCCGTGACATTATGCTTCATTTTGTGGTCATCGACTGGTTTTGGGCGTTCACCGTCTAATATCAGAATGTTTTCTTAAAACAATGCGATAATGCAGACTTGCACATAGCAAAATCAATTTATACACAATGTTTTGGAAGTGCTTTGATAAGACTTAATAGGTTAAGAAGAAGAGGGTTGTCCATATCTGACTAAGGCCACATACTGTTTTTCACCTTTAAAAGACGTTGTGTTCATCGTTTCTTTTAAAAATGGAAATATAAAAAAAAAGTGGAGATATGTAACTTAACTTGGAAATTTACATTAATTAATTACAACTTTATCCTGGCGATGAATGAAAATCCTTAACCGGTCACTGAATAAGAGAAATGGATAAAATACACGGATATAATTTTGCAAACCAAGGTAATGTTTGAAGTTAATTATGAATAAATATTGTATAACATCTTCTTCATGGAAAGAATGAGCCACATTAAATTTTTAATACATTCTAGTCACAATATTGTCAAGGGTAGACCGTGTTAGAAGTTCGGATATATATATTGGTTGCTGAAGAAGAATTTAATTGCAATGGCAAAACCTCCACTTACAATAAAGCACATGAGAAAATAATATTTAAAAAACTTAGAAAATAAATAAATTATTCTCCTTGGTAAAAGATATTGATAAAATAAAATTCCAAGGTTTTATAACAATTAGGTGAATGTAATTCAAATGAAAAGTTATAGGTATTATTCTGCATGCAAAAAAAAAAAAAAATTCTTCATGCATATTAAAAAGAGTCGTTATTTCAACGTTGTTGAATTGAACGAAAGAAAGAGACGGTCAAGTTCACAATGCTATTGGCAAAGATTTTGTAACGGTAGACCTTGAACACATTATTCCAGTCATAACAAAGATTTGTATTATTAAAGAAGCCGTAATTTTGAATGTTATATATTGTAACAGTTTCGTTGGTGATATAATAGATTTCATTGTATTGAAATTATTCCAATTCCATTGAAAGTTGTAGTGTTGGATAAAGATTTTAATGGTATAACTAAGAAATAGAAATAAGAATTAAAACGTACTTACATAATAATAATAAATTGATTACGCTCTCAGTAGATATATAATTAATTAGAAATTACATAAAAATAATATTTCTTTGTTTACCTATTAATTTTTTTTAGTACACTCAGAATTGGGCATATTTGAGAGATCAGGGAAATATTTTTTATTTTGCTCACACTTTTCGGGTTCCATTGGTGACTTTCATCAAAAGCCCTGAAAATTTTTATCAAACTCTATAGCATTTATTATTATAAAAAGCTCAAAATTTGTGAAAAGCGCAGAAAAATGACAAGAATTTTGCAAATTTAAGAAAAGCGCACAAAAAACATAGATAACGTTTTTTTTTTTTCATGAAAAAATATGCTTTGGGAACAATAATTTTTTTTAAATGAATATTAAAAAATTGACTTCATTGTAAAATTGAAATTTTTTTGGTTGGTTCTACGGGAACTGTAGCGTTATGTGTTCCTCTAAGTATAACTTTAATATAATTTATGGTTTTACCATCTACGTAATATTAATAAACATTAGAAGCATTGATAGAATTCCAAATTTCAATAAAATCGGTTGACCGGAAGTGCGACTTTATAGCTTTTTGGAGTTTTTAGGAATTTTTTTCGAAAAAGAACTAAAACGATTTGTTTAAATTTGGTATGCTAACTTTGCAGATAAAAACATATTACTTTTATTTGAAATATTTAAAAAAAAAAAGTATTTTGTATAGTTGGATAGTAGTTATGACGTTAATTTCAAATTTAATTTGCCGTTGGTTCAATGTTTTTAGAGCGCTCTACTGGGCCATAATATAATCATCATTACTTCTTTACCTGCCAAGATTAGTAGGTTGGTACTTATGCTCCCTAAATACGTAAAATTATAGTTTACATAAAATTTGTCATTTTATTATATATAATTGTATTAAAAGGAGTAAGTGTAAGTAGTGTCTTGATATTAGGCAGAGCAGTATGGAAGAACGGGCCGCCAATTACAGGCGAATCTATGTAGTACACGGACAGGTCCAAAATGGAAGATGGAGTAGGAGCCGGCGTGTACGGGGCTCATCCGAGATGTAATATTTCGATGAGCCTGGAAAGACTAGCCACGGTCTTTCAGGCAGAGCTAGTCGCGATTACCATCTGCGCCGCTGAAATAAGAAGACGGGGAGTGTGTAACTCCAGAGTCGTCATTTATTCGGATAGCCAAGTTGCTCTGCGGCCAATTGACTCGTGGGAGATCAGCTCAAGGCTGGTGTGGGATTGCCTAGGTGCACTCAGGGAAATTAGTAGCCATAATAAGGTCTTCTTGGTTTGGGTCCTGGGCACTCGGGCTATAGAGGCAACGAGGCGGCGGACCGTCTGGCCCGGGAGGGTTCAATTAGAGCACTTATCGGGCCGTAGCCGTTCTGTGGCGTCTCAAGATGCCTCAGGAGTGCATCCATTAAGACATGGATGCAGGACCGATCAAGGGAATGGTGGGTCAAAACTTCAGGCCAGAGGCAGGCGAAAAAGTTTATCCATAGCCACTCGCCCAAGCTAACTACGGAATTACTCCAATTAGGCCGGGCGGCCATAAGGATAGCAGTTGGCGTCCTCTCTGACCATTGTAGACTTAACAAGCACATGCATCACATGGGCCTGGCAACGGATGCCTGTGTAGGTTTTGTCAGGAAGAAGAGGAGACGGCGCTGCACGTGTTATGTCAGTGCGAGGTCTGGCCAAGGTACCGCCTCTTTGGGCAAGAGAAGCTGGTGCCAGCAAGCCTCAGCCGGGGCCCCCTCTCGGACCTAGTAAGTCTTTTAAGGCAAGCAGGACTCGAGAGGGTGCTGTGATGGTAGGTGCTCTATTAGACTACCTGGGAGCACCCCCCAATCCCACAGTCCGTTAGAGGACAGGATCAGGAGAGGGCCTCCAACGGAGGATCTAATCTAATCTAATCTAAGTGTAAGTAGCGTGAGTGATTCTCACCAGATTTTTTTTTTAATGTGTGAAACAATCACACAACTTTCTCTTATACCAATAAATACAATTTAATCAACAAAAATTTCTTTAAAAATGCAAATATTACAATATTCAGTTGGGCTGGCATTTCTGGTTAATCGATTTTCATCAAATTTGGGTTTCTAGAAATGCTTCTTGCGTATATCAATATTATGTAGGTAGTAAAACCACCCACTTTACTGAGGTTACTTTAAGTGTATCATTGAAAACTGTGCTTAGTGTCAAATGTTGTGGTAGTATTTATACGAAATATCAAGTTTGACCATACGCGATTTTTCGTATTTGAATTATTTTGTTCTCACACTCACACAAAATCTGTAAATCATTTATTATTGGACTGTACACTGGCTGGAGAGTAAGCTAGTGAAGCTCATTAGGATATTTCACCTAAGATCAGAGAATGCCCGCCACAGCCAGAACTGTTGTGCACCTAAGAATATCTCCTAGGTGAATATGTGAATGGGTCCGCAATGCTGTATAACATCTGGCATTTTACCCGTCTTAGCATGGATATTGATTTTGTTCCTTACCGGTTTGGGATTTTCATCCATTGATAGAGCAAATTCACCAAGTTCGTGTAGAAAGTTCACTTCAACCTAATGTATCTGTTACACTCACACTTGTTGGTTTGTTGGTTGTATACATGTGGGGAGATTATTAACTCGATTGATTTTGGAAAATTGTGTACGTCTTGCTGATGTATTTAACAGTAGTGTTTATTAGCGATATAGTGAACATTATTACTAATATAACGAACATTTATGGGCTAATATTCATTTATTATTATGTTTTGTAAAATTTATAAAAAATGTTTAAGTAATTATAGTATTCTGGAATGTATAATTAACTGCATGTATTATAACCGTTTGTTAGTAGCATTCTGAATGTTTTGATCTTTAAACATGTAATTCCAAAGCAAAATTAATTTCGAAAAGCTGAGACGATTGCACTTTCTAAGTAAAAGAAAAAAAAAGGCAATTATGTTTTCTCATATTTCGAAACAATTTGACCCAACTGGCACAAAACTAGCAAACAATCTTGCAGAAACCTGTTTCTGCTCATTATGCAACATACTTTTCACAATGCTACTTTGGGTTTTGAATTTAAGTTAATCAGTTATAAACAACAAAAAAACAACCAGTTTACCCAAATCAATCGAATAATCCCGTTTTAGCCGGTCTTAAAAAATTATTCTTGAGATTAAACAACTGAGAAAAATGCTAGCCAATATTTGCATAATCCAGAGACAATGTAAGATGGTAATTATACGATTTAACCAGATGAGACTCACAATTAATTAAAACATTTTAGAATCTCTTCTGCAGAATATTGATCTTTTATCCAGTTATGATTTTTTTCGGGGATTATAGCGCGCTGCGATCAAAAGGGGTCTGTTGTGCCATACTCACTAATGTGAATCACCTTCACCACCCCTTTCATATAAGAACTCTTTGGAATCTCAGGATCTGGGAAGGTACTAGGGAGGAAGGAGCTTCTTTCCCCGCCTGCTAGCTACTCAGGCTTCCAAATCTTCTCTGGATGACAGCATCGCAGTCCGTTAGGAGGTATACTGGAGCCTCCTCGAGCTCCCCATAAAATCTACAGGTGCTGTCGTGTCCTAGGCCCAGCTACTTCAGGTGGCCCTTGAGTCTACAGTGCCCCGTAAGGAAAACCGTCAGCATTCGAAGTCTGTTTTTACTTAAAGTGATGCACGCATCATATCTTTTCTAGTTATAACCGCTCAGACAAATCTAAACTTGCCTAAGGAGGTGCTCTTTTCACTTCCTTCTACATTTTAAGTTCTTCCCGATGTACTAGTCGCTTATTCCATAGAAGAGTTTAGGACCCCCAAAAAAAGATGCAGGGCCTTTACTTGCCAGGTTGTCGGCCATCTCATTTCCTTCCACGCCAACATGCCGTGGCACCCAAAACAGGGTAACGTTGCTCCTGCCCAGGTCATTGAGTTTGCCGCAGCATTCTCATACCATTTTTGAACTTATTATACATGCACTCAGTATTTTAATGGTGGCCAGGCTATCGTACAGGATTACAATCTCCTGATTCCGATTTTGCTATAGAGGTTAAACTCGACACACATTCCAACTGCGTGAATTTCCGCCTGGAAGAAGCTGGCAAACTTGCCCTCTTAGGCTCCGAGTGTTTGGTCCTTGGCTCAAATGCTACGACCCATCCAGTTGAGATATTATAAACAACTTAAAACCCTGCAGAATTTCATTTCGCGCATATTGCCTCAGACTTTCGTCAAATAATATATCTAAGTGTGTATGTGTGTGTGTGTGTGATGAGTTGTAGCAACAAAATATATATAAACAAAAATATCGAATGAAACTGAAACTTCATAAGATCCGATACTATGTATTCGGCCAAAATCCATCAATCAGAAGTGCGCCCTTATTATTTTTTTCAGTTTTTCGTTATTTCAAGAAAATGAAATTCGTATTCTAACAACATACTCACTATTTATCACAATTATGTGAAATGTTTTACTAGGATAAATAATAATAATGTTCTGAGAAAACGGTGACATCAACATTCGCTATAAATTTTAGAGCGGTTCTACAACTATATAATATAATACAAATATAGGAGATAAAATTGTTTAATAAATAATAAATTGGAAGAAATCTAATAGCTGAAAATGCGACTTCAGAGAAGGGCTTCTCAATTTTTCTCAAAAACGATCTTAAAAATATGAAAAATTTGGGGTTTTATTAAAAATATTCATCTATTCATTATCACACCACCTAACAACATACCAGAACCTAGTTTTCCATATTTTATGATCACGTTTGTTTACTTACTTTATTTTATTTTGTTGTTTCAATAAAAAAAAACCTGTATATTTACTAATTTAAAAACTTCACATTACATTAACTCCTTTCTGTTTTCTGTTCACTTTCTCCCACTCTTTCTGGAATTTAGTAAAAGTTGATAATTCTATTATTCAAATAATTTCTACACTTAAGGATCCCCTGAAGAGAGGGGATTACCCTCCACAATAATATGTCTCGGTTAGTATAAATATTGAGACTGATATATAGGAAGTCAGTCATTCAGTAAGTGATTGGATATTAATAACATATAGTACAAGATGTTTTCAAAGGTAAATTATAATTTAAAGTTTGTTTTATTTATTTGTCTTTGTGGAAGGGCAAGCCCTGCGCCCCTTCTAGACCGATATAGTTACCCCAAAGTTCCGAGCAATCTCTCCCGGCCTTATCACCGGACTGTGAACTGTAGAGGCTCCAAAGACATCTAAGGATCCAGTGCGCTAACATTGAGCTAATCTCTCCATTTTATTTGTACATTTACAATATTTTAAATTTTGGTCAATTCCTTTTCGATTTAGTTTCAATCATGAGAAAAATATCTAACAAGAAACAATGTTTAAATACTAGTAAATTATTGTTGTAAACATTAATTAATTGAATTAACACATACTTGTGATATAACAATTTAGTTTAAATTAATTAATTGTTTCTCAACAATTCTGCGAAGTACTGAGAATTTTTTTAAAACTCTGCTCTCATAGAGAGGTTATTAAGCTGTCATGTGATTAAATAGGAAGAAATTGTTGAAATTCTTTCATGCCTGAACATAAATAAATCAAACAAAACATTTTTTTTTTTAATATATCTATTTGTAATTATTATTGTTTATTCTGCATCTAAATTAATTTTTTTAAATTTGTTTCTAAAATTAAATTAATTCCTCATTATACAATGATACTGTAAAAATTAAGCTTTAATAAATCAGCCAATGAATTGTTTTTAAAGATCAGAATATTCAAAAAAGAAATAGAATACAACATTTAGCTTCTATCTTAAACCGCTTTTAAGTCATATAAAAACATCGTAGTTTAATTGAAAATGATCGTGTTGTTTTCCACACTGCTTATATAGGATTCCAACTAAGTACCAGATTATTCATTAATTAAAAAAAAAAGAAGAGCATCAAAGAATTATAATACATACTTTAATATTTGCTTCATTTTACAGCTGGTAATCTTGGCAATTGCACTTGAAGTTGCTTTGGGAGGTCTTGTTACCGTAGGTTATGGAGGCCACGGCTATGGAGGAGGGCTAGGCTATGGAGGAGGCTTCGGCTATGGAAGTGGCTTCGGCTATGGAGGAGGGTATGGTCTAGGATATTCTAGACAAGCTGTTGTCGCCGCACCTGTGGCTGTAGCCCATGCTGTACCTGTGGCTGTAGCTCATGCCGCCCCAGTAGCTGTGGCCGCACATGGCTATGGAGGCTATGGATTTGGTGGAGGACTAGGATATGGTGGATACGGCGGTTATGGTGGATTTGGTAGAGGACTAGGATACGCTAGAACTGCTGTAGTTGCTGCAGCCCCAGTTGCTGTAACACACGCTGCTCCAGTCGCTGTAGCTCATGCTGCCCCAGTAGCTGTGGCCGCACATGCAAAACATGTAGTTGACTATGTAGACCCACATCCAGCTTACCATTTCGACTACGCTGTACACGATGCCCACACTGGTGATGTTAAGCACCAAACTGAAGCTAGAGATGGTGATGTTGTTCATGGAAGCTACTCCTTGGTTGAACCTGATGGTTCCAAGAGGGTTGTTGAATACACCGCTGATCCACACAACGGATTCAATGCCGTTGTACACAGAGAACATAACGCACATCCTGCTGTAAGTTATTCAATCTTTTGTTGTCCAAATTACAAACTACATTGATAATTTTTATTTTAACTTAATTATTTGTCGACAGGTGGTTAAGACCGTAGTTGCCACACCCGTTGTCAAGTCTGTGCCACTTCTTTCTCACCATTAAATGAGAAAAAAAACAGTCAACATTTCTACCAGTCATATTGACTGAATCGTCTTTTTCATGTAATATTATTTATGATAATTATTTTTTTATATCAATAAAAATTTAAATTGTTTGGTATAATTCTCTATTTATTATGAAGTTAAGTTAATGCTTAAAAACAAGATAGTCATAGTTACAGGTTAAGTAGACATATTAGTGATTGCAGCTTTTCACCAGCTAAGAGCTATACTAAAATATCTGAATATATTATAATTAATTATAAGATATTTTGCATTTCTGTTATATGTTTAACGAGTAGAGCAAATTGAACAATTTTATAAAAAGTGATAATCGTTACCAACTCACTTTTCAACCATTTGGAATATATAACTTTATTTAAACTTTTTATCTTGTATTAATATTAATCTTAAACTACATGACTGTCCAGTTAATTTAAGCGGGGATTAGTGATGATTTTCTAGGCTCTTAAAAAATGAAGAACAAATACGCAAACTAAATTTGCAAAATATTAGGTTTATTACAATTCAAGACAGTAATATATATATATATGTTTTATTTCTTTTTATTTATTTAACAAAGGATATAGAATCATAATTTTAAGCGGATTTCGGAAACATCTCATTGGAACTTTAAAAGTCATGTTAAGGAAGATTTTGCGAAGAACCTCGTTATCGCAAGAAGAACCTATACATTCTTTGTGAATGTGTAAGTTACATTAACTCTCGCCCTATCACTTATACTCGAGAAGTAATGACCATCCTCTACCTATCTCACCTCTAATGTTTTTCTTAAAAAAAGCTCTCAATCTATCAAGTTCACCTGTTTGACCTGCTTTTGGCGAACGTTCCTCTTTCCCACTCTCTCATCGTTCTTTCAGGCAAAATAGATTCAACTAGCGGAATTATAAACGACTCGAACTTGTCAGGTGTCATGCCTAGAGATTCTAATGCTCTGGTTGGATTTCAATTTTGTCATATAACCTTGAAGTGAATGTGTGCCTTTCTCTCCAAACTGTACATATAGGTCTACTAAGAAACCATTCCGACCAAATCTACGTCTTAATTGTTCTACTGCCTTATTATAATTACCAGTGGAGGGTGATAACTTTCTAATAATTCACGAGCAGGTAACCCTTCTACAGTACATTGTATTTAGATACTGGAATTTTTCCACAGTATCTTCATGTATTTCTTTTAAACATAGACCAAAACCAAAATCCAATTAAGTATATTGCCATCAAATCTCTTAGGCTCCAATTTGAACACCTTTTTAGATAACAGAATCACTTCACTAACCTTATCGTGTTTGCTGGCAATTAAATCATTTACTAATGAACGTATTTATATCCTTTCTTCACTATATTCCTCAGTCATATCGATTTCCTTTGCAATGCCATATTTGTCTTCGATAAGTGAGAATATTATTTCATTGATCTGTCTATCTAAGAAAGATAAGCGTTCAGCCTCTTCAGTAGCTACAGCAAAGACTCTATTTCTAAGGACACATAATCTATAATTTCTGCCTTAATTATATTAAACAACTTATTTAAAGAAAAAGTGACTTGCCTTAGTTGGGGTCCTTTCATTTTTGAAAGCTGTCAATTCCTCTTCCTTTCCCCCCCTCATGTAAGCACTCTATCGAATTCCAAGCCTTCTTCACTCTACAAAAATCACATTCTAATCCTCTAGTAATATTATCCCCACTAGGGAATGCCACTTAAGTCCACTTAAAATTAACTGGACAATGACTAAAAAACCATTCTGTAAAAGTATTCGAAGAAAACAGTTTTTTAAAAATCTCTAAATAAGTAAGTCTGGTATAAAACTAAAACACTCATACGTCTTTGTGTTATTACAATTCTTATATAAATTGAATTTATATATATATATAATATAATATAAATTATATATATAAATATTAGCAAAACCCTAAGAGAAACTCGTATGAGTATTTCAAACCAGATTTTTGAGTTGTTGTGAGTTAAAAAACACTTTTTTCTTGTTGTGGACCACTCAAACTATATACTTCCGCTGATCGTAGAATTTCTTAAACCAGTACCAATGTGCTTACATCACTATGTGAAAGTAAAGTTCAAGTTTTCAATAAAGTAGTAAAGTCGAAGCAGGTTAACAGATACTAAATTGTTCGTAGTACTACTGTTACTATAACCTTCTTTAATTGTTTAACTGTTCAGGCTAACAAAAAGCGAATATATTGCGAGAAAGGAGGCAATCTTTAATTCGAAAAATTCAATCTATCCTAAATCCAATCTATTGCGTCAGAAATGGATCACTGACACAATTTTCTTTCTCTCAATTAACAAGGAATTTTAGGAAAATAAAGAAATCTTATTTTTGCGAAATTTCTCATAAATAGTAATCTCTTTTTTAGAAAAAAATAAAATTATTATAATTTCAGTTAATTAGTATTATTACTTTTAATCTCCTAGTTATTATATAAATCTTTAACGAAACACTGTTACTTTCAATGAAAAAGGCATTTTTTTTTGTTTCAATATAAAAGCAAAAATAGTAATCAAAGTTATTATATCACCAACAAAACTATTTCAATATATATATGTATAAAAAAAGGCTATTTTAATAGCAGACTTTATTATGCAGTTATTATGTGTTCAAGGTCCAGTTACTAATTTCTTTGCCAGTACAATTTTGAACTTGACCCTCTCTTTTTCATTCAAATCAACTTCAGGTAAATACCGTCTTTTTAATCTTTCTCTTACACCAGTTAAATGGTAATATTGCGATATTGGAAGTATTGTTAAATATTGAAGTACTGCAAATTTTTGAAATTGGGTTTTCACTGAAACAAAAAATATTTTGAAGTCCCTTGAGTAAGAAAAAATTTTTTTAGCGAATAGTGTGTGTGTGTGCTCAACAAAATTCCTCAAAAACTAAAAATGGCAGGAAGCTCAAACTAGGTATTTCATCTTAGTTACTTTTACTAACCAACTCACATCTGACACGAAGTTTCGGGCAAAATCCATCAGCCGGAGGTGCAAATTCAGTGAAGGGAATTTTTTTCCAGTTTTTCACCATTTTCCCGAAACGGCTCCAATGGACTTTTTTTAAGCATCATGTACTTTCTTACATTTATAAATATCCTATTAGATTAGATTAGATTCTGTGAGGGGATTGGCTCTTCAGCCTGCGCCACCGCGATCCTCAAGGGTATATTGTGACACCCCCTAAGTTAGAGCTTCTCCAACCCTGTCCTTCATTTGAACTTTGGAATTTGGGAAGGCTCCTAGGTCAGTTAAGAGGAGCTCCCATCAGAGCACCCTCTCGAGTCCTATCTGCCATAATAGACTTAATATACCAGAGAGGGCCCCCTGGCTGATGCATGCAGGCGTCAGCTTCTCCTCTCCAAAGAGGCGATATCTCAGCCATACAAACCTGTCGCACTGACATAGAACGTGCAGTGCTCCTCTTCTTCCTGACAAAACCTACACAGGCTATCCGTGTGCCAGGCCCATGCCATGCTGTGCTTATTAAGTCTACAATGGCCACTGAGAACGCCAACTGCTATTCTTATGGGCACCCGGCATAATTGGAGTAGTTTTGCAATTAATCTGGGCGCATAGCTATGAATGAACGTTTTCGCCTGCCTTTGTCCTGGAAAAATGCCTATCACTTTTATTTGAAATATTGTCCCTGGAAAATTTAATTTTGGAGAATTCTGGGGGGGGGGAACAGTAGCATTAAGCTTTCCACCAGTTTTCAACGCACAAATTAATCTGTAGTTTTTTAAAAAATTCAAACAGGAAAATTTTTTACCCTGAAGAAGCCAATAAATTTTTGCCGAAACTTCGGTGAAAATTTTGTAAAGAGTATTTTTGTGACAGTACCTCAATAACCATTTTACAACATAGAATACATAGCGGACTTAATGAACACCAAAACATCAATTAAGCGTTCCCCTAAAGTACCACGTCATTACAATGTATGGTTCTACCATCTATATAATATTAATATATTAATAGGATTCAAATAAGAAGAAGCTTGGTTAACCGGAAGTGCTACTTTACGAAATAAGTTTTTAAGATTTTTTTTTAAGGAATTTTTTCGAAAATTACTGTAATGATTCCATTAAACTTGGAATGCTAACGACTAGATAAATAGCTATTAGTTTTATCGGAAATATTTTTCTTAACAAAAATTGATTTGAGTTGCTAGTTCTTTGGCATTTGTGGCGTTAAATTTCAAATGTTTTGAGAGGTTTGGTTCAACATTGGTGGCACTCTCTTCTGGATTACAATGTGATCACTTCTACGACCTGCCTGGGTAAGTATTTCCCCCCACCATCTTTACATTTATATGAGGGCTAACAAGTGAAATTGGAAATTGAAAGAAAATTTATCATCTTATATAACTTTGTATTAAAATAAGTAAGAGAAAGTGATGTGATTACAACAGACCAGTTATTCCGTTTAGGTACTATCATCGCACTATGTGTGTAGAGTTTTTATTGCAGTATAATAATGACTTCATGGTTTTAAATATATCTTTTCCTAATTGTATCTTTTCCTTCGATTTTATTTCATTTGAACCATTCCTAGTAGAATATAATTTACTTATTTTAATAATGTTGATTTTTTTTTTCTAACAAATTTACTAAAATTGAATTTATATATCTCATATACAGTCTTGGGATTTCAATTAAGTTTCACAGGCAATCCGACATTTAATTATCACTCAAAGTTCTTCAAACGAAACCACCTTCAAAATTTTTTTCGCGTTTTTCTTCAAAACGACCACTTGTTTTCGAATTGCAATATAAGTATAAAATATCGTGTATAGTATACATATTTAAAAGTTCTATCAACTTTTAGAATTTAAGAGTCCTAATTTTAGTGTGTTTTATTTATATTACCACTTTATTGTACAAAATGGTTGCGCCAACCATAAGTGTATTGGATTACGAATTACATTGAAAAAAAAAATCAAATGTGATTAATTTTATTGATTACTAAAAAAACAAAAAAAATCTGGTGTAAAACACTCACACAACTTTCTCTTACTCCAATTTTCAAAAGTGTAATTGACAAATTTTAGAATTTGTATACCAAATTTCATGGAATTCGTCGAAAACTGAAAAAAATGTTCAGTAAAAGCGCACTTCCGATTTATTTAATTTTCTTGAAACGCGGAATTTTAGCCATCTATTTATTTGTAATTTATTTTGTTTGGATGGTAGAATTGTATAATCAACTATGATACCACTTTAGACGAAGCTTTAACCTCACCCCTCCCCAAAAAATGTCCTTAAATGAATTTTCCCAAAGAAATGTTTTAAATAAAAGTTGTAGATCATTGTATGCTTATGCTTAGTTTATATATGAAGTTTCAAGAAAATCGACAGAAACATTTTTGAGAAAATCACGAAAAAATCATAAAGTGGTAATGTAAACGCATTTCCGGTGATCCGATTTTTTGAAAATTGGAATTTCAACAACATATTCAATTTTAATTAACATTATTTAGATGATAGAATTGTTTAATAAACTGAAATTGCACTTTAGATGAAACCTAACCCCCCTTCCCCAGAAGTGCTCTTAAATGCATTTTCCCGGAGAAATGTTTCAAATAAAAGCTGTAGCTGTTAGTACGTGTAGTTGATATAACAAGTTTGAAGAAAATTGGAGCTATTTTTGAGAAAATCACAAAAACGTAAAAAAAAACTTGTAAAGTGGTTCTTCTGTTTGAGGAATTTTGATAGTTGACCCACTGTCAATGAAATGGGCTCAGTATGAATGTATTTATTAGCGTAAATGAAATAGGTCAGAGTATGCTTTCCTTGTGAAGGTAAGCGTGTATAATGATGGCTATGGCCTGATCGGCTAATGCCAAAAAAAAAAAAAAAAAAAAAAAAACCCACTGTCGGATCCCATGTGATAACTAAACGGAATATCAAGTTGGAACTTTCTACGATTTTTCGTTTTTGAGCTATGCTGGTCACATACATGGACATAAACACACACAGTCCAGACCATTTGCTAGAAAACATTTTTTTAGACTCAGGGGACCTCAACACGGATATTTCCGGTGAAAACTCAATATCGAAAATTTGACACGATTACAATACTTCTTCTTAGTAGGAGTAAGAGAAAGTAAAAAGATAAGTCATAAATCCAAGATCTGTAGTTCTGAAATGAATTTCTATTAATTCTTGCTTATATTTAAAATAATTTAAACGCTACGTTTTCTTAAAACCACTATATTGGAACTATTTTTTTTTTAATTTCATGCATACTTCATATTTCTAGTTGTTAAAACAATTCTTATCTTTCACACGGAATGATTGATATTTGGCAGTATGTCCGATTTATAATAAACGTACTTTGTTGGCCTATGGCCAGTATCCGTCATTCACTTCAGAGAAGTTGGATACAATTCAGTCTCTAAAAATTCCAATCAACATTGTGGAAATCGTTTCTATCGAAATCAAATATCAAACTTTTATTAAGGGCGGTTAAATTATTCTAATTTATGAGGAATGTATGAGGCGGTATTCTAATTATTTAATCATAGATATTGTTCAAGATGTGTTTTAACTTGGTTAATTTTAATTTTTTCATAATAATGACAAAATTGGTCATCTCTATGAAAGGCATTACTTGTTTTACCTAAAAGTTGTATTATTTTTGAAATAAAATACAGTGAAAAACGTTTAACACGAAACTGAGAGGACCGAAATATTTTTTCGTATTAAAAGAATTTCTTGTTAAAACGATAATATAGCGGTTTGTTTTCCTCCCGATTTCTCTGGACTCGTAAAAAAATAAGTTTATATATAAAAATTACCAAAAAAAGCACATCACAAAATTCACCGAATTTGAAAACTAACTGAAATGTTTTGACAATGGCGGTGCCTTTACCTACTCAAAGACAAGTAGTAACCTAGCAACAGTGGCAGCCATTGTTTATTTTGTTCCATCTAACGAAAAAAAAATTAACCAAAAAATCTGCGTGACGGTGTGACTGCAGAAAACAGCTTACGAACAAAAATGTATGAAATTACGTAGTATTTTGTTGTGACCTCATAATGATTTCGTGTTAACCGATTTTTCATGTTAAGCATTTTTCGTGTTAAACGATTTTCACTATATATATATATATTTGGATATAAAATATGTTTGTATAATATAAGAAAACTCTTTTGTGGAATATAATTTTATTTATTATAAAAAAAGTTCATAAACTTATTTACAGGTATTAAGTTACTTGCAACAGAAAAAGGTACAGACTTAACAATGAGGTGCTTAGCTTTAATAGTGGGACACTGTTTTAACTGCTACTGGAGCTGCGGCCACAGCTACCTGTAAAAATGAAATTATTAGATATTAGTAGTTAAATAACAACAAAGATGGCAGCATGTCCGATTTATATTAACAAACTATGTTGGTCTATGGCCATTATTGTTATTGTTATTGGTTGTTGTTGTTCTTGTTATTTGTGCAATAAATATACTGATTTAGAGAAACTAGCCTTAAAAATAATGAGTTGAAATACATTACAGGTATGACCGTTTTATATTATCTTTATAATATTATTGAATAAAAACTTAGTTGTTAGATATTTACTTTTAATTTATTTACTTGAAATTAAAGGACTTCAATTTTCTTTCATAACCGATATTTACTTTTATAATCATTTTCTATCTAGCGCGTTAATTTTGTTTATGTGATTTACTTGACTCTAGCTTCAGTAACATGAATACAGCATTCGGGGAAAAAACTGCTAAAAACCGCATCCTTTATCCTTGGATACTAATTTTTTTTTACTGTTTCTTAAAAAACAAGCTATCCGGGAAAACTGAAGTCATGATAAATGAAAACTTCTTGGAAGTTCTAGTTAAAGTATATCATTTTGCAGGCGATAAGAGAACTTGTAAGTTGCCACGTTTAGTACTTTCTGTTCGCAGACATCATATATCATCGGCAATTTATTAGTATTGGTTAAATGAATCTCTTGAGTTTATTGAGAATCAGAAGTAAACGCGTATGAAATCTTCAAATACTGGATCAAAAGTAATTAAAATTATCGCTTTTTGCACCACTATGTAACTCATGGTGAAAAATAGGTTAGATAAAACAACCTAAGTCAATTAGTATAATGGCCAGTTTTCGTTGAAAAGCTTGATTACATGTCTAAACGAAACCTACATGGAACCCTATGATTAATCTAAGGCCAGGATTTTATTCACTTTTGCTACTTGCCGAGGTTTTCAGTTGCTTTGAATTTAACCAGTTTCATCATAAACATGTTGAGAAACATCTATTACTGATATCGCTAGAGATTGCTAGATTTCATGCTTTATATGTGATTCTTCCCGAGTAATTTCGCTGGACAATAAAGTTCTGCTTTGTCCTCAATTTTTCCAGATTTATAGAATAAAAAGAAATCATTTTAAAACCGAAAGCTTTTTTTTTTTTTTATAGAATTTCGCCGTTAAGAGACTTGCAAATTTTAGTAAATCTCCGCCATAAAACGTTGTTTCCCTTCGTCAGTTTATAGCATCGGGAATGTTTATTTCAATAAAGAATAGGCAAGCATTATATAGTCAGTATTAAGAAGTATCTATGTTTAGAGAGTGGTGATTGTTTAGCCTTTGACGATAATTTTATTGTCTTTATGAAGACTAGTATAAAATATATTACTTTGAAATGTATGGGTGTAAGTTTTTATGTAATTGTGAAAGTAGTATTCGTTAATAGTCCTGAAATTTAACTGGATATTATCTAAAACTCCTGAACGTTTCTGATATTGTAGAAATATTGCTCAAAACGAATTAAATATTGCAAAATTAGACCAAGATCTGAGAATGTACAATAGACATGCAGTATAAAATATTTCTAAAGGAGTCATTAGTTAGCGGCTAAAATTTGCAACTGTTTTCTGAAAATAAAAGTGCATTTATCAAAATCATATTGTATAGTGAGTGATAATAGTGATGTAACTGTAACAATTTTGAATAGTTCATATATTTTACCCCTGGGTGAGCATTTGGTGTCCTGTGTACAACTGCGTTGAATCCGTTGTGTGGATCAGCGGTGTATTCAACAACCCTCTTGGAACCGTCAGGTTCAACCAAGGAATAGCTTCCATGTACAACATCACCATCTCTGGATTCAGATTGGTGCTTAACATCACCAGTATGGGCATCGTGTACAGAGTAGTCAAACTGATAGGCTGGATGTGCGTCTACATAGTCTACAACATGTTTAGCATGTGCGGCTACAGCTACTGGTGCGGCATGAGCTACAGCTACTGGGGCGGCATGAGCTACTACAGCAGTTCTAGCGTATCCAAGTCCTCCACCAAAACCGCCGTATCCGCCATATCCTAAACCTCTACCAAGTCCATAGCCTCCATAGCCATGTGTGGCTACAGCTACTGGGGCGGCATGAGTTACAGCGACTGGGGCGGCATGAGTTACAGCGACTGGGGCGGCATGAGCTACAGTCACAGGTGCAGCCAGGACGGCTCCTCTGGCATATCCAAGACCACCATATCCAAAACCTCCGTATCCATAACCTCCTCCATAACCTAAACCGTAGCCTCCATATGTCAACGGGGCACCAGCCATGGTGACCCCAATGAATGCAACTAGCACACACAACTGAAAGGGAAAGAAATGTTTTTAAAATATTGCGAATTTATTTTGTATAGAATCAAATGATAAAATATTATTCGTTTAAATAATGTAAACAGTAGTGAAATTGAAAGTATCTTGAAGAGATTATATTTTACTAATAACTTAGTAGTATTATAAGATTTTGTTTTGTTTTGTTTAGGAAGCTTGTAGTTGATTAGAAGGTCTCACTTATGAAACTAAACAATATAAATAATATTAAACAAAAGAACAATTAAAATGGATTATGAAAAAAAAATTCAATTTTTTTTTTGTTTAACCCTCTTGTAAGTATAATATCCTAAGCGAATTCTTACAAATTAAATCTTACTTTTACAAACATGTTCTCTTCGTAATAAGCTCGAAATCTGTTTCAAGTTTGCATTCTAATCAGTATTTATACTTAATAAAATATTCCCCCACCTTTTATCTATCATAAACTAATACAGCCCCTTTTACTAGGACACTCCCTACTTTACTTTTACTAAAGTTATCATACAAGTATTTTTGATATTTACTTTTCCATTTCTGTCACCCATTTCATTTTGTAAAGGTTAATAGTAAATTTATCATGACCTAATTATTATTTATATTATAATGAAAAAAGAAAAGATAAAGGTTTAATATTATATTGTATTTTAAAATCATGAGTAATTTAATAATCCTACTTTTTCTGACTATTTAATATATCTAAATATTACTTTTGTTTATTGATAAATACTCTTTTCAATTAAATTAATCTTGAATTAGATTAATTAAATTAATTTCTGTATATATATATGTAAAAAAGACAAATATAAGATAAAAAAAAAACTTTGGTGCAGCCAGGTTGAAACTACTCACCCTACAGCACTGCTTCCGTATTAATAATATCTCTGAGAAATCTCAGAATCTGGGAAGGTTCTAAGGAGGTTATATCTTCCTCCACTACCCAGGGCTTCCAAATCTTCTGCGCAAATCTCCTACAAAATCTGCAATTGTAATCAATGCCAGCTTCCTCTGGTCCCCCTTAAGTCTACAATGCCCTATGAGGAAACCTGTCAGCTTGCAAAGCCTACTTTTACTAAGATAGGGTACAATGTTTTATATATCTTACAGTTGATGAAGTTCATCTGGTAATAGTTTCCGATGAAGAAGATCTAGAGTATATGTTGAGGAAGCTGTTAGAAATTAGCAAACAGGAAACGGAATATATGGCGTTTAACGCATCTACGACTTCAGTCTCCATTAATCTTGACTGGGAATTACCTCGGAGTGGCGAATTTAAATACTTGGAGTTTTTATTGATAAAAAAGGCATACTTGAGACGGATATGTCTCATAAAATAGCCCAAGGAAAAAAGCTGATTGGCATTCTTAACTCCCTGCTGTGGAATAAAAGTGTGCATGTGGAGACAAAAAAAAAGAAGAATATTGGACCTTTTCTTTGTAGGACGCTACTCTCTACGGGGCAGAAGCTTAGACTATTAGTAAAAAATAGGGAAGAGGATATACTTTGGGAGAAGAGGCTGTGACATTTCCAGGATTCAGCATATACCCAACTCTGTGATCAGAGAGCGGGTCAATGTAAAACACAATATCCTGGAAAAAATTGATCAGACGAGCTTGGTGTGATTTGGACACCTAATGAGAATGAACGACGTCAGGTGGCCGAAAAGGATTTTTTTGTATACTCTAGAGGAGAGAAAGAGAGGCCGACCAAGGAAAAGCTGGTCAGAAGATGTGGACGACGAAATTATGGGTAGCGACCTACAGCATGATAGAGATTTTTGGCAGGAAATATCTTGGATATCGGCATATTATGATATATATTGTTAAGCCAAATAAATAAATAAATAAGAAATAAACTATAAATTTAAAAATTCATATTTCTCAATTTGCTAATTTGGGGGGATTCTCCCTTTAGGGAACAATTTAAAAATAATCGATTTCTTATTCTCGGGCATCATCCCCGGCCAAACCATCAAGATCAAATTTTTTTGCTCTAGCGCATAATTCATAACAAACATCAATTACAACAGCTGTTAAGATATTTGCAATTTTATTTGTATATATGTTTGATTTTACTTTTCTCTGTTTTTCTACTTCTCTAACTGCTATAAGCGGAAGTATTGGGATCGTGAAAAATTTTTGAAATTTGGATTTACCGGAAGTCCAACAAAAACTGGTGTGAAACACTTATATAACTTTCTCTTACTCCAGTTTTCAAAATTATAATTGACAAATTTTATCGCTCCAGTGTACCAAATTTAATGAAATTCGTCAAAACTGAAAAAACTGTTCAATAAAAGCGCATTTCCGGTTTACTAATTTTTTTTGAAACTCAGAATTTTGGCCAACTATTTATTTCTAATTAATTTTTTTGGATGGTAGAATTGTATAATCAACTATGAATTTAGAGAAAAACATTATCCCACACCTCCTTCAAAAGACCCCTTAAATGACTTTACCAGGAGAAATGTTTCAAATAAAAGTTGTAGCTCTTTATATGTGTATTTCACATACTTAATTTAAAGAAAATCGTTGGAGACATTTTCGAGAAAATACCAGAAAACTGAAAAATACATTTGAGTAAAAACGCACTTGCGGTCATCCGATTTTTTTTTTTCAAACTCGGAATTTCAGCAACACATTTAATTCTAATTAATAGTATTTATATGACAGAATTGTATAGTAAACTGAAATACCACTTTATAGGAAAACCATCCTTCCCCTAAAACTGCCCTTAAATGAATTCATTCAGAGAAATGTTTTAAATAAAAATTGTAGATTTTTGTATGTATAGTTGATATAACAAGTTTGAAGAAAATCGTCGCAGCCATTTTTGAGAAAATTGCAAGAAAGTGAAAAAAAAAATCATTCAGTAAAGTGGTACTTCCGGTTGAGGAATTTTGACAGATGACCAGAGCTGTCGGATCCCATAATGATACCTAAACGGAATTTCAAGTTGTACTTTCAACGATTTTTCGTTTTTGAGGTGTGCTGGTCACCTGCACACACACAGATGTTTTTAGACTCAGGTGACCTCAAAACGGCTATTTCCGGTGAACACTCGATATCGAAAATTTAGCACGAT
This sequence comes from Triatoma infestans, assembly GCA_011037195.1. Taxonomy (NCBI): domain Eukaryota; kingdom Metazoa; phylum Arthropoda; class Insecta; order Hemiptera; family Reduviidae; genus Triatoma; species Triatoma infestans. The sequence goes on along the minus strand of JAAEAF010007488.1, from coordinate 39,121 downwards.
TACAATACTTCATCTTACCAGGAGTAAGAGAAAATTAAAATTTTAGCTAATCTGGTGTTTATTGTTTTTATGTTAGCAAAATATTTAAAAAATGAAAAATTGCAGAAAACTCAAACATGATATTCCTCTAAACAGAATCCGAATAGTTGTTTTGGTTTTGATAAAAATCTGTCAATCGGAAGTCCATCTTTACTGATTTTTTTCAAAAATTTCACTCTAAAAAGTCTATGGATTTTTTTAAAAACTCGAATAAACTTTTAAGTAACAGTCCATGAAGAGCTAAGACTTGCCAGCGGCGGTTTTTATTTTGGAACCTTTGGTGTGATAAGCGATTTATTTGTGATGGTTAGCGATTTCATCGCCGTTAATTATGGCCTTCGCTCATAAACCGTAGCTCCCCACTTCATAACTACAACATATAAGTAATCACTATAATGCAACAATTTTTTAGGAATATTAATTTTTGTGTTCCTCACACTGTGGAGGATGAATTAAGTAGGTAATTGATTTTTGGGATGGTTCTAACGTCAAGCTTTCCTTCAAAGTGCTACTTTTGTAAAATGTACAGTTCTACTACATCTGTAATACTTAGATACATGTGGCGCTAGAGTTGAGTTTGAAGAAAATCAGTTAACTGCAAGTCCAAAATAAGTTTCAACTTTCAGGTAAGGTTGGAATGTCAACTGCCCCTTTCATATATTTATATTTGAAACATTTTTCAGGGAAATTTAATTATTTTTGGTAGATTCTACTGGTACTGAGACCGTAGGTTATAGTGTTATATCTAAATTGCACAACCATTGTTTAGGGTTTGATGAACATGCTCCATATGGTTATAAATTAGAAGTGGCATCTGTAACTGCGATGACGCAACATATATCGCATTTCACATTCTCAATGTCTTTTAATAAAAAATTTTTGAACAAAAATAATAACTCTTACGATTTTCTCCTACCGCAATTCTTACATTTATATTTGTTAAATTACCTTCATGTTTTTTTAAGGTTGATTTTTATGTCCATCTAGAATCCGGAAGATTGACCGCCTCGCCCAGAATATGCTATTATACACTTTTGCAGCCATGTGATAATAAGAAGATATCATTTAATTGGGCCACTGAGTTTAGATCTTATCTATTTGAGATTTGGGGCACAGAATGTTTTGGTTGGTACAGGACTTGAAATTGTTTTGTGTTAGTTACTCTTTTCTAATTGAAACGTTTAGAAACAATTAACTAATACAGATGTTTTAAGGCAGTGACTCCTAACTACAATAACTTCTTCTCTTTTTTGGCATTACAGCCCATGTAGGGCCCTAGGATCCTCAACTAACTTCCTCCACTCCTTTCCCTCTCGAGCCAGTCTCCACCTTTTCACTCCCAACAACCTGAGGTCCTGTTCCACGTCATCCAGCCATCGCATCCGTGGTCATCCTCTACTTCTTCCTCCTCCCGGATGTCCAATAAACAACTTCCTCGGTATCCTGTCCTGCTCCATTCTTTCCAGGTGACCAAACCACCTCAACCTCCCACGTTTCACTACTCCCACTAGGTCCTGTTCGCGATATAGATCTTTTAGCTCCCGATTTGACCTCATTCTCCATACTCCATCCTGTCTTACCGGGCCAAATATTTTCCTCAGGACCTTTCTCTCCCATACACTGAGAAGTCGCTCATCCTCCCGAGTTAGCATCCAGGTTTCGCTATCGTATATTACAACCGTTCTTAATAAGGTCTTGTACAATATTAACTTGGCTTTCCTACATAGCTGATTGAAGCGCAAGGCTTTCTGTAAAGACCAGTAGCATTTGTTTCCGGCTATTATTCTGGCTTTTATGTCTGTACCGACTTCATTTATATCAGTGATAACAGCCACAAGGTACCTAAAGCTTTTAACCACTTCAGACTTATGGTTTCCAAGACATATTGCTTCCTAGTCGTTTTTTTTTTTTTGGTTCGCAATAACTATTTTAGAAATATAAGTACTCTAAGTTTAAGGGAAGAGTATTCAACATTTAACATATATATAAATAAAATTAGAATAGTCTGTCAGTTGTGCTAAATAGGAAAAAAGGCACAATAGGTTTCATTTCAATGGGACAAATCATAAGTTCTATCCAGAATCAATTTGCCAGTTATGGATTTAGAGTAGTTTGGATAGTTTGGAACATTTTATTTTGGAATGTAATCTAATAATCTTCGGATCCTCTAAGATGTTAGTGACACTTAGATATGAATTCAATGTTTTGTAACTTGCTGGGTAGCAGAGTGCAGTTTCTAAAATCAATAAAATTTTCTATTATATTTCTTAAGACCCTCAAAATAAGAAATGTTCTGTTAAATTTTCCCGAGAGGCATATTTCTGTTTATTTTTATTTTGTTTTTTCTTCATCCATGCTGAAATTGTGGCAATTTTTTTTGTTTTATTACATTAATTAATTATTTTTTTGTTATGTGTTATTCACTCTCAATGGTAAATATGTTAATGGTAATTCTTTATATTAAATTTGTTTTTGTAATTTTTTTATTTTTTTGTAGTCTGATTTGTACATTAGTTCTTTTGTATGTTGTATATCTTTGTATGTATACATATATAAACTCAACCCTTGCTAAAGTATTTTATAAGCAATACAAAAAAATAACGAAAACATTTCCTTCATAATATTGTAATTTTCAATAAAATTGTTGCCTTTTTATAATTGTCAGAAAATATAAAAACATACTTTTTGAAGAAATAATTGTTCAGAGGTAGGACTAAGCTTGCATCTCCTTATAATCTTTGTAAAAATTATTAATAATTAATTAATATTAACAATAATAGATGCCCGAAGGCGATTGACCCAAGTCAATATGGCTCTTACCCCTATAAAAAAAAAATTATAAAATGAAAGAATTCTCTTTTTATACTTACAGCTGTATGAACATTACGTGTCCTGTGAAAAACCGCGTTGAATCCATTGTGTGGATTAGCGGTGTATTCTATATCCTAAGACTACCATCGATGTGCAATTAAGAAGTAATTTCCATGGACTATATCATCTTCTCTAGTTTCAGAGTGTAGCTTAACATCACCAGTGTGGGCATCATGTACACCACAATCAAATTTATAGGCTGGATATGGGTCTACATAGTCAACTACATGTTTAGCATGCGCAGCCACAGCTACTGTGGTGGATGTGCTACAGCTGCAAGTGGCGGTATCAAGTGTGGCACTTAACTTAGGTGGATGAACATACTTTTTAAAGTAATAATAGCCTAGAAGTAAGTCTAATGCTAAGTGTCCACTTGTGACGAAATAGTCTCGCGACTAGTCTCGAGTGGATCGGGGCCTGAGAGCAGTCTCGGAGACAAGCCTGTGCAGGTCTCCGAGAACGTAAACTATCTCAAGTGGACACATTCATTTCTGCTCTCGTGACTCAGTCTCCAGAATTCTGTCAGTGTTTGAAGATTTTCTCAGCTCTCGGAGACTTGATTTCATTCTTGTGTGTATTTTTCATTTTTATTTCGGAATTCTATATTTTTATTGCATTTTTTATTTGTACTTTTGGTTAATTCTTTTTTAACCTTCCAATAGGCGAGCATATAAATGGGACATGAAAAGGCGCAGAGTATCTGAGAGATACATCAAGTAATTTCAAGCGATGATGTTCAGTTTATTCCAAATTTTGCCAAATACAGGTGTATGTTAAAAAAAATTGAAAACGGACCATTATGAATTTCGAGGTTTATTTTGTAAATAAAACACAAAACCACAAAAAAAAAAAAACAAAAGTTGAGGGAAAAAATAATTCTGTTCAATTTTACTCTCACAGATTTAAGTTTAAATACGTAAACAAACAAAGTACTCTGAACATAATTTTGTAACCAAACTCTATTGTGCAGGTGACTGCCTATAACAGTTATATAAGAAAAAACTACTCATTCCACAATTTTATCATATTACAATTTTTCGCAATTTTATACGCAATTATAAAAGCTATGGCCTGACGCGAATCAATTAGGAATGAAAAGATAAAAATAAACAAACTGCGATCAAATCACACAACTGAATGCGAGTTGACTCTCAGGTGGACACGAAATGTTACTGGTCTTGAGACTGCAGTGACCGTCGAGTCTCAGAAAACTGTCTGGAGACCGAAAGTGTTCTCAAATGGACAACCCCCTGGGAGTGATCTCAAGACTTTGTCACAAGTGGACACTTAGCATAACGTTGCAACACCCTCATAAATAATTTTTTCCAATGCCTCGCGTCTTAGTTGGAATTCTGCCTTTTGACGTCTAGCAACCCAATATATTTTTGCTCTTGCAGTAAGCTCGTCATTATTTTGAATATTTAAATGAACAGAGGCCTCGCACTCGAAGAGGTGATCTCCAGTCTTGTGTCCGGCCCCTCAGATAACGCAATCCGGATTATCGACTAACCCAATTCTGTATAAATTTGCTTGTAGGTAATCATGACCGCTTATTGAACGGAAGCTGGCCACTGCTTCCGCTTCGCGGCAGATTATTTGGCAATTTTTTTTAGGCTGGATGAAGTCAGTCGCCTACTCGTAGTGTCCCCTGTTTTCACTAAACGACAACATCTGTCGCCACAGCATCAGCCCAAACATTCATAGCGACAGTATGAACCGGCCACTAAATGAAATGGCCATGCAACCGGCCTTTTTCAAGGCCAGACAAACCTCTGTTCAAGATTTTATTTTGGAATGCAGATGGGCTAACTCATGACAAATTTTCCAAAAAAATGTGGTAGAGTTATGTTTATACTTATGATTAGTAATCCATGTTTAAAGAAATTCAGTAGAAGCGTTTGCTTTATCCGCAATAAACAAGCAAAAAAACAGTACAAATTAAATTTTTTGTTAACGTTATGTTTTGATCATACTTGGAATTTTTAACTAGTACTGTATAATTGTCGCTAGAATGTTGTACTGTATAATTGCTCGAATGCTTATTTAGAGAAAAGCCTAACTTCCTTCAACTCTCCCAGAAAACTTAAAATCCCTTCTAAATGGTGGAGACAAAATAAAAACAGTTATGTGAAGTTCACACTTGGTTAATTGGATTCTGAATGAAAGCTTCGTTTCGGATCCCATCGGTAAGCGGAATATCTAGTTGAGCTTCCTGCAAATTATTATGATTATTATTTGCAGCATTTTGTTTACTCAAGTACACACAGACATAAAGAAACCATTCAATAAAAACTTGTTAATTGAAAAGTGAGTTAGCTTCTTCGCTACCTCATTCCGAATTCAATTTTAGGAACATAGAAATAACAATACAGGTTCTCGTGTAAAATTTATTTTATTAATCGTAAAAAAATGACTTATATACAACAAAGCTAATACTAAGATAAAAGTGCATTATTAATTTCACTTAATGATGACCTGTCAGAAATGGAGCGGCCTTAACTGCAACCGGTGCTACCGCAACCTAAAATATTAATAAATAATTATAGTTATTTATTTTGTAAAAAAAAGAAAAAAAAAGATAAAATATAGAATTTATCTTTTATACTCACAGCTGGATGAGCATTATGTGTCCGGTGAACAACTGCGTTGAATCCATTGTGTGGATCAGCGGTATATTCAACTGTCCTATGACCACCGTCAGGTTCAACCAATGAATAACTTCCATGCACTACATCACCTTCTCTAGCTTCAGTTTGATGTTTAACATCACCAGTGTGGGCATCTTGTACAGAATAGTCGAAATGGTAAGCTGGATGTGGGTCTACATAGTCAACTACATGTTTAGCATGTGCGGCCACAGCTACTGGGGCAGCATGAGCTACAGTAGCTACAGGTGCGGCAGCTACTACAGCAGTTCTACCATAACCAACTCCTCCAAATCCACCACCATAGCCGCCATATCCTCCGTAACCACCGAGGCCAAATGTCACTGGGGCTACAGCCATGGTAGAACCTACCATGACAATTGTGGCCAAGAATATCTGCAAATTAAAAAATTCTCACACATTTTTTTCTAGATACTGCTTTATGTTTGGATTATTCTTTTAAGCCACTTACCTTTGCTATCATCTTACAGTTTGTTCTATTTGTATAATTTCTGATATTTAGAGTGTATTACCATTCGATATTTATATACTGGGTGACAAATCTCCTCACCCCCCCTACTCTAATGAGACACGCCCCACCACTCACATTCCATAAATTTAATTTTTACCTTTCTTTCTTTCTTTTTTTTATAATAATAGAACACAATTGCATAATTTATTTTAAATATAATAATACTTTAATATAAATAAGGGGAAAAGATCTGTACAGAAAACCCGATTATTATACCTAACTTGATTGCAAAATAAAGTGTTCTGTGTTAGCTAATGTAGGGCAAATTATAGCACATTTGCAAATGATTAATTCCAACAAAAAAAAATCTGGTGTGAAACACTCACACAACTTTCTCTTACTCCAATTTTCAAAATTTGTAATTGACAAATTTTAGAATTTGTGTACCAAATTTCATGGAATTCGTCGAAAACTGAAAAAAATGTTCAGTAAAAGCGTACTTCCGATTTATTTAATTTTCTTGAAACGCGGAATTTTAGCCATCTATTTATTTGTAATTTATTTTGTTTGGATGGTAGAATTGTATAATCAACTATGAAAGCACTTTAGAGAAAAACATAACCCCACACCTCCCCCAAAAGTGCCCTTAAATGAATTTTACTAGAGAAATGTTTTAAATGAAAGTTGTAGATCTTTGTATGTATAGTTGATATAAGAAGTTTGAAGAAAATCGTCGGAGCTATTTTCGAGAAAAGCGCAAGAAAGTAAAAAAAAAATACCAGAAAACTAAAAAAAAATTCATTTCAGGAAAAACGCACTTTCGGTCATCCAATTTTTTTCAAACTCGGAATTTCAGCAACACATTCAATTATAATTAATATTATTTAGATGACAGAATTGTACAATAAACTGAAATAGCACTTTAAAGGAAAACCTAACCCCACTCCTCCCCCAAAAGTGCCCTTAAATGAATTTTCCCGGAGAAATGTTTCAAATAAAAGTTGTAGCTCTTTGTATGTGTAGTTGATATATCAAGTCTAAAGAAAATCGTCGCAGTCATTTTTAAGAAAATCGCAAAATAGTAAAAAAAAACTTGTAAAGTAGTACTTCCGGTTGAGGAATTATGGCAGATAACGTACTGTCAGATCCCATTGTGATACCTAAACAGGATATCAAGTTTCAACTTTCTACGGTTTTTCGTTTTTGAGCTATGTTGTTCACACACACACACACACAGACTATTTGCTAAAAACCACTTTTTTGGACTCAGGGGACCTCAAAACGGATATTTCCGGTGAAAACTCAATATCGAAAATTTGACACGATTACAATACTTCCTCTTACTAGGAGTAAGAGAGAAAGTAAAAATATCTATAATTATAAGAAAATTGTTCAAAATTATTGTTCATGAAAATTATACCAAATTTAATAAAAGTTGTAGCTCTTGGTATATGTACTTGATAAACCGAGTTTAAGAAAATCGTTGGAAGCCATTTTTGAGAAAATCGCAAAAATGTGAAAAAAAACAACTAGTAAAATGGTACTTCCGGTTGAGGAATTTTGCAGATGACCCACTGCCAGACCTATGGTGATACCTAAACGGTTTTTCATTTTGGAGCTATGCGTTCACATACATACATACACACACAGACCATTTGCTGAAAACCACTTTTTTGGACTCAGGGGACCTCAAAACGGATATTTCCGGTGAAAACTCGATATCGAAAATTTGACGCGATTACAATACTTCCTCTTAGTAGGAGTAAGAGAAAGTAAAAATCAATGAAATGGTTAAAATAATTACTACCAATCAATTGTTTATTCATGAAGATGTTCGTTTTCCTCTTTATACGAAGGAAAAACTGTGCCCCTTGCAATTTGCCCAAATCTTAGAACCAATTATAAAACGATTGATTATTGTTTGGAGAAAGTTAGGAAAATTGAAAATTTATCACTGAAGTTAGTCTATTCCATCATTAAAATAGTTTTTTGACTGAAAGTCTCTGCAGTGTTTTGTTTTTTTTTTGTTCATGTTTGGGGTTTCGTGTTTGTGCTGATACACACCCATCACATTCTACATATAATACTAAATCTGGTAAGAAAATTCATACCACTTTTTCTTACTCATTTGTCAAGATTATAACTGAACTTTTTTTCCACACTTAAATGGTTGCACCATATTTAATTGTCGTTTAGTTTTTTGTGAGTACAATATACAAGATCTGTTCAAAAAGTATCCGTCCTTTATGTGGGAAAAATATTATTTATTCATCAATTTGTTTTATCAAGTGATCTCCTTGAAAGTGGTCTCCTTTGGGGTGCCACACACTTAGACTAGCGCTCCTGCCACTTTTAGAAGCAAGTTTGGATGGCCTCTTTTGGAATGGACTGCAGCTGAGCTATGGTGTTTTGTATGATGTCATTTCTTGACTGAAATCTGGACCCTTTTAGAGACGGAATAACCAACAGACGCAAGGAGCCATATCGATTAGTAAGGCGCCTGATATAACACGGGAATGTGTTATATTTGGCCAAGCAATGTTGAATTAGCCTGGCGCATTGTCCTAATGAACCTGCCAAGTTTTTGTTTCCACAATTCCAGGACGTTTGCGCCTCATAGCATCTCACAGGTGACGAAAAACTCATTGTGAACTATTCCATTGCATTCAAAAAGCAGTTATTATTATTATTATCAAAACGGGTGCCGAAAGGCGCGGGACCTAAGCCTATGTGGCTCTTATCCCCCCGATACCCCCCGTAACCCCTTAATTAATCTCCCCCGGTAACTTGCCGGTTAATCTGCAATATCCCAAGATATCCCTAAACTCCAACTCGCCCAGGCAATCCTGCGGGAGTGGTGTCCTCCCAAATATACGAAACCTAGTTCCAGCGAAACGGGGACACTGACATAAGTAGTGATACACCGTTTCCCTAACTCCGTCATCACAGTTCTGACAAATGGGACTCCGCGTCCTCCCTATGTTAAACAAGTGACTGGACACACTTGGGTGTCCAGTCACTATCCCTACCAAGGTTCTCAAACCCGTCCTACTAAGAGACAGGAGATACTCCGAAATTCCCTGCTTGCTTGCCTTTATAAATCTTTTAGCTTGGAGGCACCCCTGCGTGTCCCCCCAGCGTTTCTCCAAAGCTCTCGTCTCCCAAAGTCTAATCTGTTTGTCGCGAAACGTCTTTGTAACGGCCAGGGCTGGTTCAGGACCACAAAATGGTAATGATGATCCCTCCCTGGCCAGCCGATCCGCCCTCTCATTGCCCTCTATTCCCGCATGTCCGGGTATCCAATAGAGATGCACCTTACCCCTCCGAGCCAAAGCGTTAAGCCTTCTCCTACATTCTCCCACTAATTTCGAACTCCACCAAGGCTTACTCAAAGCCCTTAGTGCGGCTTGACTATCGGAGAAGATCAGTTAATATGACATTGCTGTCGAACTTGTTTTTTTTTTGGGCCGTGGTGATGTTGCATGCTTGCATTGGGAAGATTGTACTTTCCGGGTTTTTGGGTCATACCTCATGATTCATTACCATGACATTTTTCCGAAAGTTAGGGTTATATTTGTGCAGTCTAACATGTCTTAACAATTTCCGGACACAGTTCTTTTACACATTGCTGCCAAGATCTTTAGCACGAATGTTGCATAGGCCAAATCTTTCGACAAAATTGAATAAACTTGAACCATTACTAATTCCTATCTATGCAATAGTTCACAGACTAGGTAACATGTTGATCCTCCATCACTAAAACATGAACTATTATAGATAACTTCATCGTTTCGACTTGTTGACGGTCTCCAGAATGAAGTTCAGTATCAACTAATGTGCGCGCCATTTTTAAACTTCTCCTTGAACAGAGTATCACTCCATAGTTTCCTCTCCGAAGCCCTGTTGAATTTCCCGAATTGATGTCGTGTGACCTGGCTGCGCATGCGCGCTAGAGTCTACAGCATCATCGCTTCGCCATCGTGAACCTACTCCAGGTTACATTTGTTTGATTTTTTTTTTGAACAGACTTCGAATGAATCTTGAAAACCAACTTTATATGTGCACGCCATTGCTTCCACAAAACTCAAAAATAAATTCCCCCCCCCAAAAAAGGTATCAAATAAAAGTTGTGGATCTTTAAGAAACCGAAAGCATTAATCGAAAACATTAAGAAAAAATAAAATTTGTTTGTAAACATTAAGAAATAAATGATAAAAGTAATACTTTAAGGGGCGCTCTAACTTTATGGCGCCCTAGAATTTCCTAAAATGAATTTTCTCACACATATATTTCTAATAAAGGTTTTTAGATTAAGGACTTGTAAAAAAAAATTTTCTAGTTTAAACTTGATATTATTTTTTTAAGTTTCATATAGTAATTTCTCATATTTATGCATAATAAATTAAATAATTGCTTATATTTATTGAATTGACATTTTATAGTGGTTCTGGATTAGCTATAATGCTAAATTGCTTTGTAGAAAATAATTTTAATCTAATTTACAATATAGTTGTTCACAAACGATATTAAGGACAAATAAACACATAATAAAAATGCTAATTTTTTTTAGCTTATTAAATTTTATTCCTTTTTAATATTCTCTTTTTAAATTTAACAAACTTCTTTTTAGTGTTAAAACATGTGAATTGTATTGTTATAATTATTTGAACTTTATAGTGTGGGAGGATTTGTTAAATTTTATTTTGTAATAAATGATTATTCAATCATTATAATCATGGTTCTACATTGCTTTTTTTTTTTTAATGTAATTTTCATAATCATTAGTTTAAAATAACATGTTTATTTATTTGTTTTTTTTTTTGTTTATTTATTTTTTTTTTGTATTGGATTGGATAAATAATTAACAAGACAATTTGTTGAATTTTTATTTTTATAAATCAGGCTCCTACAGTAACTTGTATAACTTCACACTCACACACTAATCTAGATTTCTTGTAACTACTGGCGGCTTTGCTACAACCTTCCTTATATTAATGTATTTCTATTTATTTGAGATTAATATATATTATTATTAGTTCTATCTAAAAAAAAAAAATAAATCTGAATTAAAATTATGTTAACACACAATGTACGTGTATATTGAAACCCAAAAACAAAGCTCCTCTGTTAAGCTGAAGGGATATAAGGCTAATAGTGGGTCTACTAACAGGGCATTGTAGGCTGAATAGGCACATGCACCACTTCCTACTTGGAATAAAGTGTTATGCCGATTCTGCAAGACTGAGAAGGAAACCCCAGCACACATCCTTTGAGAGTGTGCCGGCCTGGCGGGAAAAAGGTTTGTTCAATTGGGGATAAGCAATCTCGAAGCTATGAGCTTCATGACGGAGCCACTTTCAGCTTTGCTAGGCCTGATTAAGAGGGCAAAGCTGAGGGATGTGCTATAATTTTAGGGGATCCACAATAGACTTCTTATTGTAGGTCGTTGTGGAATGAGGTTCACCCTACCCGTTCGAATCTAATCTAATCTAAGCCTAATCAAGTTTTTTTTTGCAATAAATTTTAAGAACAATGTTTAATGACAAAATGAAATTAAACACCCAACAAAGTAACATAACCTCCCGCACATACTTAACAATTGTTGAATGTAACAGAAACATAGCGTTGAAGGGAACTCTCTACAGAAATTGATAAATTTGCTCTAATGATGGATGAAAATCGGAAACCGATCAGGAACAAAGGATATGCATGCTACGACGAATAAAATACCAGATGTTATCCATCATTGTGGACTCATCCACATATTCAATATTTATGTATATTTGATTGTTCTTAAAACATTTACAGATCAGACAAAGGAAAGTGATTTCTATTACATATTTATAGTATTCAAAAGTTTTAATTTTCTTATTCCTATAGACTAACAGTGATGGATTTGGCTGATAGAGAATCGCACTTCCGTGATGCCAGTGCATCCTTCCATTTCAATTCCTTCATGTATTTAAAAAGTTAATTAAAGTTTTAAGTTAAGCTTTAAAAGGATCCATTTTACTGATAACTTCACTCCAAATGTAACCGTCAGATTTACATTGATAAATAAATAAGAAAAAATCGTATGGACGTTTCGTATCAGACATTTTTGTTTTACTAAAACAAATAGTCGTTAGTATGTAGGTTCCTCTTTATTACTGTCTGCTTTCTACACTTTTTAGGATTTATTATACTAATTACTTTTTTTTTTTTTTTAATGTAATGTTTTCTTAAAAAATTATTCTAGCGACATTTTTTTACGTAAAAAGTAAAAATAATAACTAGAAAGTTTGATTTCGTTTATATTTTCAATATTTATAAACAAAAATCGATCCATCTGAGAAATATTTTAAATTAATAATTGTCTTAAAGTTGTCATGAGCTTTACTCTTCAGATAAATCACCTTCAGCCTTCCTAGCTCATACCAGTCTGTGATAATTCTATGTGGGGATTGGCTCTTCAGCCTGCGCCACCGCAACCCCCATGGGTCTATTGTGGCACGGTCTGTGATAATAAGTGTTGCCAGGTAATAAATGAAACATAAATGATTAAGATTTCAAAACTATATCATTTAGGAAAGAAATATACCACATTTTTTTGAAACTTTATTAAATAAAAACCAACTTAAATCTTTCAAAATTTGTTAATTTATAACAAAAATAAATGCACATACAGCTGCAGCCATAAAATCTTAGACGTCAATGTCATCTAATTGTCAGTTGGTGTAGAGCACCCTTTATTTGTAAGTAGGGTTGCCAGATCTAATATATTTAATATCACCTTGATATATTTTGTTCTTATTGATATATAATATTATACTCTAAATATACGTCTAAAAATGACATATTTATCCGATCACTGCGATGATAACAATAATAATTCGCATTAGTGCACTAATCTCGCGCCACACAATCATTAGTGAACAAGTAGTGAATGCTGATTGGTTGATAGGAGTCTCGTCTATGGCGCGCGTAGCTTGCGCCAACGCATTCCCCGCGTTCTCACCAAGTGTCAAAAATGACAAACTAAAAATTAGGTTACAAATATTTGAAGGGTGTTGTACACCAACTAACAATCAGATGACATCAGATGACAGATTGACGTCTAAGATTTTATGGCCGCAGTATTTTTGTTATAAATTAAAAAATTTTGAAAGATTTAAGTTTGTTTTTATTTAATAAAGTTTTCAAAAAAATGTGGTATATTTCTGAATCTAAATGATATATTTTTGAAATCTTAATCAATTGTAATGTTTTTTTTCTTTCTGAACTAGCTACTGCAACTAGTTTTAAGTGGGTTCGTACAGATAAAATACTCTAAACTTCAATAAAGAAAACACCAATTTATTACAACGCTTAATAATAATTATTTCACACTTTAAACCACAAAAGTTCACTTTGTTCACTTTTGTACACTTCTCACTAACTTGTAACTGAAAAACTCCCTCAACTCTCTGTGGTCCCTCTATTTATACCGGTAGAGAACCTTCCAGACTTCTCTCGACTATTCCGGTCAAAACTAGAGCGCCGCCAGCGCTTCCTGCGGCCACTAAGGGAACCTTAGGTACCTCCCTTCTCTCCTAGATGGCACCACTTGCTGCGATTCAATATATTTTACATTTATTACCTGGCAACCCTATTTGTAACCTAAATTTTTAGTTTTGTCATTTTTGACACTTGGCGAGAGCGGAACCGGCGGAATGCGTTGGTGCAAGCTTTGCGCGCACATAAACGAGACTTCTATCAACCAATCAGCATTCACTGATGATTGTGTGGCGCGAGATGAGCGCGCTAAAGTGAATTATTATTGTTATCATAGCAGTGATCGGATAAATATATCATTTTTAGACGTATATTTAGAGTATAATATCATATATCAATAAGAACAAAATATATCAGGGTGTTATTAAATATATTAGATCTGGCAACCCTTGTGATAATACTCAATACTCTTATATGACCTTTTGAAACCATGTAAAGTGATTCCAACAGTGGCAAACTAATGATTCTGTTGCAAAAAATGGTTGAAAACATTGAAAATTTAAAACTTAAAAACCTATTTGTTTGGCAGCTTTGTGCATTCAGGTAGGTATATGTATAGGGATCTCCTTCATTAGATTTATTATTTTCTCTCTTACTGATAATGCCGCAGCATACCTTTAAAGCTATAAATTAATTAATTACATTTTATTGTGTTTATTGTGGTGGAAAGAAATAAAAGTAATTAATCATTTTTGAAGGGCAACTAAGTCTGTGAATGATGTATTTCTTTACAAATTCGGTTTCTATAATCACATAAGATATATTATACATCCTATATACACCGATAGTTAATTGATTATTCCAATTGGACAGTTCAGATTACTTATTGATGTTTCCAAACAATTTTTTTTTTTTTGTAGCTGAAGTAATATAATCTTGGTCCTTCATTCAAGTGCTGTGTTATTAATTTTGTTCATTCAAGATTTATTGCTTAATCAATAGTTTGTGTTTAATTAATTTACTTATCTTTGTGAATAGTCTTTCTTGCCTTTATGTGACTATTATTTAGTTATAATATCGAAGTTATGTTCAGAAGATTTATTTAGTTAATACAATGGTCACGGATGAGTAACGCAAAACTTCTGCCTTTGAAAATGTTCGTGGTTCAATTGAGATGTTGTTCAAGAAAAATTCAGATTAGAAATGTTTAAAAAAGTATGACATGAAAAGTAATGCAGTTATTTTATGGTATTTAGACATAGGAAGTCCTAAATTTGATTAGATTGTACGAAACCCTTCCATCACTTCTAATCAAACTAAAAGTTCTAAAGGTTAACCTACCATTTCATAGTCTACGCAGCCTATGAATCTTTTCTGGTTATAAATGCCAAGGCAGGTTTTAGCCTGCCTCAATCATAGAAGGATTTTCCAGAGCTGTGCTCTCTCCACTTCCTCCTTCCTGAGTTCTTCCCGAAGGGTCTGGTTGTTTATTCCACAGAAAGGTTCAAGTCTCTGGAGTAGATTCTAATTGAGATTAGATTTCCGCTTAGATGGGCTATATCCCGGCAGCGCAGCCATCATGATTGAGCCATCCTCGATTTTCTGGTAGTTGAACCCTCAGGAATTTAAGAGCTTTCACCACTAGATCTTTTTACGTTACTATCTCCTCAGGTCGTAGTAGTGTACCAAAGGTTTCGTAATGCAATTTGTTATTGCTACGCAATCCAAGAGCAGGTGGGGGCCCGTTTCCTCCTCCTCCTGACACAGTCTGCACAAGGGTTCCAAGCTTATTAGCCCTACCTTGTACAGATGCTTTCTGAACCTACCATGACCCGTAAATAACCCCGTCCCCAGAGAAATCTGGTTCCTATTCAGGGTGAGGATCACTTTGGTCCTCTTTTCGCACAGTTTTGGCACCATCCATTTACCTGGGCTCTCACTAAAGAGCGCCTGAGCTTGCTTCGGAGTCAATTCCGATAGCTGCACGTACCGCTCCACTTATTATCCCCAGGACAGGCTCTCCACCACAAAACGGAGTATTTGCTCCGTTCCTGGCCAGTGATCGGCTATCCCTTTACCCTCAATCCCTCATGTCCAGGCACCCATCTCCACTGAACCTTATTATGCTTGGAGAGTCTCACCAATTTCTTTCGACTTTTCTTGACTACGGGAGGAGGTAGTTCTGTAAGTTTTCATTGCAGCCTGGCTATTCGAGAAAATGCATTTAACCCTTCAGGTCCCCAAAAGAGAGAAGTAGCGCCTTTCCTTGCCAGGGTATCGGCCATCTAATTTCCTTCCTCGCTAATCTGAATTGGCGCCCAAAATGGGGAAACTATATTACTCCTGCCTAGGTCATTGAGTTTGCCAAAGCAGTTCCATACCATTTTTGAACTGATAACCTATGAAGTCAGTGCTTTAATGGCTGCCTGGCTATCGTATAAGATTACAGTCTCCTGATTTCGATATTTTCTATGTAGATTAAACTAGACTCACCTTCCAATTGCGTTAATTTCTATTTTACCTACGTTTCGGAAATAAATTATTTCTATCTTTAGGACTTGAAAATGAAGTACATAATTCTTCCAGATATTATCCTTAACCAGTATTCTAATAAATTTTATTCTATTATTTATACTAATTTGTTGAAATTGTCCAAAATATTTAGACATTAAAATTCATACAAGGCTAAAACTATATCAACTTTTATGGTGAAGGTAAAAATTTCTATTTTTAATTTATTTAAAATCCATGATTCATTTTAGTTTATTATATTCTTTATGTTTTGCATAATATAAAAGTATTTGTTGACCGTTGATGAATTATGTTATGAAGGAATTTGTTGAGGATCGGTCAAGAAAGAAACATTCAATTATGACAAACGTTTCGACAGAGTTTCCTGTATTTATTAAGGCTTTATTGTATAGTTAGTCGTGAAGATGTGGTGAAAGAACTTTTAAATCATCTCTAGAAAGTCAAGATATTTTTTTATTTCCTGTATTTAATATACTTATACAGAGCCTACCAGGAGTTGATAAAATAGGGTGTAAAAGAAGCTCACCTTTATTTTTTATTTTTCCTATATTTATAGAACAGAGCCTACCACGGGCTAATTTTCACCTTTACTGAGGTAAATTTCATTTAATTTTCAGTTGTGTAGTTTTTCTTGTGAGTATTTTGTTTATTAAATTCACTTGTGTTAAGGTTAGCAACCATGTGATAATTTGTTTGGTTATTCAAAGTGACAGTCGGTCATATTTATTTATTTTATTTATTGTTTTACATCCATGTCATACATGAGTACATTATAGATGGAGAGTTGTGTTGTGCCTACCAAACATAGAACTTACTAATTAAATGAAATTATATTAATTAGAAAAATAGAACAGAAATGAAAAACTTTTTTTTTGAAAAAAGAAATTTAGAACGAAATAAAATATAGAACTCCTATACAAGTAAACAATACAGAGTGACCAAACAGAAATAAACATATTAACATAAATTGAACTTCATAAGAACAATGATATATTGACTTTGGAGTTTACAGTTGAAATCTAAAAACTATTATTTTACTTCTCTGGCTAACTATTTTGAAACGGCTATAATTTGTCAAATGTTTCTTCGATTAATAAATCAATTTAAAAATAGTAAAAATAAACTAATTTATTGAAAAATAGCCGGAAAATATTCCAAAAATAAAATAAAATAAAATTAATAGGAAACAATAATAAAATAGAACTACGTCTGCAGTATAGATTTTCTTAATTTAAGGCAGGCAGTGATAAAATTGTATATATCCAATAAATGGTTTTTGTCTTTAATATTTAGAATATTTTCGGCTGGGAGGGGTCGGTATTTTAACAAGTACTTATTTCTAATTGAGGCATAGCCTGGACAGTCAATAAAGATATGTGCAAGGTTCTCCATTTTCATAATTACAAACTGAACATATTTCCTGACTATTTATTTGATGGCGGTCACCTTTAACATACAATACACAAACATTATCAGAGGCCATCCTCACCTGACTAATTATTCTTATAAGTTCAAAAGATACATTCAACTTTACATATGAATTAAAATTTTTATTTCCAATTAAGAGTTTATAAAGGGAACTATAGGTAGAGTTAATGGTTCTTTCCAGGTCTCTTTTGATTAACATTTGTTTTAAATCATTAAGTATATTATTTAATGTACAGTCAGTCATATAATTATATAATGACTGTCTGCGCGTCAGACACCCAAGGTGCGGTGGCGAGCGTACGCCAAGAAGCGGAATGAAACAACAGTGGAAAGAAATGAAAATGAGACTTACCCTTAGCTGACGGTGAGTGATGAGTTGAAGGCTTGACGCTGAAGTGATAGGCGGACTGAAGAAGCAGGAGGTGGGTATGTGTGTGAATCAGTGTGAGTGCAGGTGTGCGTATGTATGTGTGTAGTTTGGCGAAAGAAAGATTTGAGGAGAGAGGAATCAGGTGAAGTGGTTGATGGTACTAGAAGAACCCAGGCGCGGAAGGTGAGTAATTCTTCACTGGTGGCGAGGAAAGAGATTCTTGCGTCTCACGGAGACAGTAAATAATTAATTTGAACGCGAAGGCGCGAATAAGGCGAATAACTTATTAAGGTGAAGTAAAGGCACTGGCAAAAACACGTTCACTAGGCGAGGTATAAAGAGCAAGTGAAGTTAAGTTTTTGTGGAATACAGAAGGTTTGAAGGGTAAGGGAAACGGAAATAACTCGCGCAGTCCGAAGATGAAAGGTGCCGGCAATCCCACCACCAAAATAGAGAGAGAGAGAGAGGGTAAATGCGGGGAAGCGTGGGAACGCGGCGGAAGATCAAGGAAGAAACAGAAAAATTATAGGTTGGAAAGTAGCAGGGGATTAAAGTCCAACATAATAAACAGGGCAATAAATAAAATAGAAATATGGAGAAATAAAATGAAATATACACCTCAAAGGCGCCGCGACAGAACAATGACTATATATTATATAATGCATATATGTTAAATTGTTATTGTTAAGTTGTTATTATTAAATGCTATATATTGTATAATGTAATACGTCGGTCATATGTTATTCCACGGCCCGTTGATTAGATTAGATTGGGGAAGGCCACGCCTCATTCGACTGAGACCTTCATTGAGAGGTCCATTGTGGTTCCGTCATTGATGCTCATGGCCTCGGGATTGCATCCTCAGTTGAAGAAACCTTGTTCTCGCCGGCAGACTCACAAAGGATGTGTACCGGGATTTCCTCTTCGCTCCTGCAGAAACGGCATAATGCGTTGTCTGCAAGTAGTAAATGGTGCATATACCTATTCAGTCTGCAATGCCCTGTTAGTAGACCCACTATAAGCCTTATATCCCTTCGACTATGGCTCAGTAGGTCCTTGGTAAATCTAGGCAAATGTCTCTTAATAAAGAGGTTAGCCTGCCTCTGCCCGGTCGTACTTTCCCACATTGCAGAGGCTGATCTTCTATCCATTCCTTGAACAGAAGCGTGAAAGAGGCTTCCCCAGAAGGGCTTGGGGCCTATAAAGGTATCCTTCGAGCCCTCCCTGGCCGGGCGTTCGCCCTTTCGTTGCCAGGGAACCCCACATGTCCCGACACCCAGGCGAGTGTCAGTTTATTCCGAATACCCACCTCGGTGAGGGCAAGTAGGCAGTCCCACACCAGTCTTGAGGCTATTTGGTGTGAGGAAAGTGCCTTCAGGGCTGCCTGACTGTCGAAGTATATGGCCACTCTTCTACCCACTATCCTTTGCCTTATAATCTCCCTAGCGCAGAGTTGTAACGCCACGACTTCAGCCTGAAAGACCGTGGCGTACTTCCCTAGGCTGGCCTTAATTTTAACTTTAGGCCTGCCCCCGTAGACCCCAGCTCCGACCCCAGTCGGAGTTTTGGATCCATCTGTATACCAGATCGAGTTACCGAACAGGGGTGGGTCACAGCCCCATTCGCCTCTGCTCGGTATAACAATATGGAAGTTCCTTTCGAAGAAAGGACTTCGAAAGGATAAGTACCCAGGTAAGTGCCAGCTTGTTCCGAGCACGCACCTCGGTTATGGCAGATGGGCAGTCCTACAACAGTTCCTGACAATGTTAAGAGCGGCTTGTACCCGCTCTGAGATTCTACTGGGATGTTTGCCTGTTATCGCTAAGTCATCTGCGTAGCCCACACAGTCGGCCCGTTAGATCCTTATCACAGTGGCCCCTAATTTATACAGTAACGACATACACCATATTATCTCAACCTCTGGTAGGCCTGTATAGTAACCACAGGAAATTATATTGATCTTAAAGACAAGAAACTAGTAACTTTTAATTTTTTCTTTTTATGTTTCTGCGATGTAACAAATGTGAATGCTTTAAAAATGCTTTTTCCACATCTTCACGACTTCTGTATATTAAAGCCTTGATAAAGACAGGAAACTCTGTTTTGCATAATATTTTGAAGAATTTTTTAATAATTTGGGGCATTTAGAACATAATTGAATTTAAATTTTTCATGTTTAATTTAATTGTTAGAATAGTACGCGATAGTAGAGTGAGAAAAAAGGCCGTAATCAGATTTAATCAAAGATGTGTACCAGGGTTATTCTATAAAGCAGAAAAGGTTGCGAAGTATGTATTTGCTATTTACAAAGGAGGGTGAAACACTAAACTTCACCATTTCTATTAGTTTAACGAATTTTTCTCTTTCGGTTATTTTTCTCCTAATTCTTTTTCTTATTGCTATAATACGAAGTATTACGATAGTGTCAAATTTTCGAACTATTTGGACCAAAAATAGAAGTTTGATGTTGCACAGATGTTTTTAGTGAAGGGTCTGTGTTGGTGTGTATGTGTGTTTTTTGGAACAAAGAATTATCGCAAAACGAAATACTTCCTTTTATAAGTTTTTTTTTTTTTTTTCTCCTTTATTTTGCAACTGCATACACAAATGCAACAAGCAAAAATGATGAAATGAAAATTGCGTACATGAATACATATATATAATATAATACATACAATAAACATGCACGCACTAGCGTGTGATAACTTGAACGGCGACCATCCAATGTTGGTAGCCGTAAGTTAGCTATTAGAGCAGTATGGCAGCCAACCTAGGGGGTCAACGTAAGGCAATTAAATGATCACGGGGCCATCGCCGCCTGAGTCTTCGAAGAGGATTGGTAGGGATTGTTCTGGAGGATAGTGAGAGGATTAATGGATTGTAGTGAGAGGATAGTTTGGAATGGAATTTATTGTAGCGGGATTGGGCTAAATCAGAGATAAATGGAATATTTAGGTCGGAGTGGATCGTGTGGTTGGAGACGTAAAATGGGGCATTTACTATGGTTCTAAGGATTATGGATTGGAGAGTTTGTATGCGGTTGAGGTTAGTTCGTTTGGCTGTCCCGTACAATTCCAGTCCGTATGTCCATATGCCTTTTATAAGTAAGATTGAGAAAGTGAAAAAACAGGAAGTATTAGCTTGATATTTAATTTAGGTACTACCGAGAATTCCAACAGAAACTGGAAAGTTTCTGTCAAATCATAAACCGGATATGAAACCGATTTTTTTCTTTTTTAAATTTTTTCGCGATTTACTCGAATATAGCCGCAACGATTTTCTTTAAATTTCCAACTAGTTTCATATTTATTGATGCTTTTTAATCACTTTGAAACATTTGTTGGGAACCAAAAAGTTCAGGTTACCCTAGTATTTATATTTGGTTCATGTCCAATGTTGTTTGGGACAGAATCTGTAATTAAACATTTTTTCTGACGAAACTATTTTTTTTTAAATTATTTAATTTTAAACAAACAAAAGACGGTTCAGTAGAAGCTTTCCTGTTTAAACATAGTTAAATTAAATTAAAGTTTCTATCTCAATTTGCAAATGGGTGAAGTTTTGTTGGAGTGGTTCTTGACAGTAAATTAAATTGGTCAGAACATTTTAAGACCCAGCATCAAAAGGCAATTATTTCCTTTTGGCAATGTCGAAGAATTGTAGGTTATAATTAGGGGAATACTCCCAAGATGATATTCTGGATTTATAATATGCTTATTGAAACCTAGGTTGTTATCTGCGGCTGTGGTGTGGTAGCGTCGCATTGAGATAAGATCTGCTAGACTACTGCTTGAGAATATATTCTACGTTTGGTTTGTCTGGCCAAGGCGGGTGCGATGCGGACCACGCCAACCTCTGATATGGAAACTTTGTGGAGGTGAAAAATTTGGCAATGAAAGCCTGTTATAGAATTAAATTAAGCAGGTTTTTAGTTGAGGTCGCTTTTTTTAAAGTCCCAATTATAGGTTTTCCTTCTCATGGATTTCAATTGTTTTTGATCATTCATCCAGTATCAGGTTACCTTATAAGAATGATTGGCTCCGTCTTGTGTGAAAACTGATAATTATCTCCGGTGAAATATGGTCGCTTCCAGAATGGAACTGAGGTTTGGTGCTGAAGTCTATTTTGAGCTATTTAATATTTACCTGCAGGTAGCGTTAGAAGTGTGGACAAAGAAATGTGAAAAAATGGGTGTCCCATTAGAGCATGGGACTGTCTACTCTCTAAGCTACGCAGACGACCTAGTCATTGTCGCACAAGACGCAGAGAACGCCAGCTATATGACTAAGAAATTAATGGAAGAGTGTCCGAAATTGGGCCTAGAAATTAATTTAAATAATCAGAATATTTAGTTGTAGGCCATTCAGACATGCCAAACCTGATGTTGGACTCAGGACAAATAATAAAGGGATGTTCCAGGGTCAAGTACCTTGGATCTATTCTAAATAAGGATGGAACTTGTTCCGAGGACGTTAAAGAGAAAGTAGGAAAGGGGAGAGCAGTGACGCGGATGCTGCATTCCGTATTATGGAGCCGCGACGTGAGCACAAGATATATGCCTCCTTAGTAGAAAGCGTACTTCTGTATGGTTCGGAGGCTTGGACTCTGTCAGCGAGGTTACGCAGTTCCCTATATGCTTCGGAAATGGGGTTTTCGGAATGAGGTGCTTAAGAAAAACGATTCTCGATCCAACTCCAAACGCTACCATCAGAGAGATAGCCGCAAAAAATAAGACAATCCTCGACAAAATAGATGAGAGAAGATTGCTGTGGTTTGGACACGTCTTGAGAATGGAAGATTTGCGCCTTCCTAAACAAACATTTTGGTGGCAACCTCCCGGTAGACAGAGGAGAGGAATGTCAAAAGCTAGCTGGCTCGCACAGGTGCGCGAAGTAATGTCTACGAGAGGTTTATGCGAAGACGATGCCTTGGACCGGGAAAAATGGTTACTTGGGCCAAGGAACCCTGAATAGGGAGATACCTTGAGAAGAAGTCTATTTTGAGACAGGAGGAAAACTTGGTAGTATCTCTTGGTGAATGAACATCTGTTTTCCAGGCTGAGGTTTATGCTATTCTTTGTTGTATCTTGGATGAGAGGTTACATAGCATAACCTAAAAGTGGTTTGTATCTACTCGGACAGTCAAGCTGCGTTGAATGTGCTGAGTTCATGAGTCTTCACTTCCAGTTTGGTGTTAGAATGTTCTAAAAGACAGGAAAAGCTTTCTTCTCTGAAGGATGTGCTTCTAATCTGGGTACCAGGAACTTTGGGGAATGAGGAGATGGATAGGTTTGCCAAATTAGGGCGTCTCTCTTCCTTTCATTGGTCGCGAGCCTGCTGTTGGTGTGTCTTTAGACACATATCTGCCTAGCTACCAGACATGGGTAGTTTCACAGCATTCATTCCTTTACATGAGCACAGTGGGTGGTCGGCAGTCTAAGATGCTCTTTCTGGACGAAAGGGGGAAAACCTCTATGTAATGTGGCTCATGCCAGACTCCTTTTGTAGGGTCTTTGAGATAGAGAAGGAAACACCCATACATTTCTTATGACAGTTTGCTCTGATTGTGAGGAAATTAGGTTGAGGACCTTTGGTCGGAACGGAATGTCTGTGGAGGACCTTAGGCTATTTCCCTTTAAGGAATAACCGATTGCGATGAATCTTAGATGGGTTAGACCCCGCTGTCTGGATTTTTGTTGTTCTAGACCGGGTTTGTAGTTGTTTTTCTTTAAATATATGAGCCCAGTGAGGCTTTGGATAACGTAGGGCTTGATCTCTCCCAGCAGAACAACGAATAATAATAATGTTTCTATTTCAACAACAGTTGTCATGAATTAACTTTAAATATCAACAGAAAATTATCTCATTGTGTCGAAGCTTCCTGTTAGTGAATGAAAAAGAATAAGAAATAAATTAATAAAATAAGATTTTTTTTTTTTAATCCCCCCCCCCCCCATAAACACACACACAAACATAAACACAGCATGTTATCGATTTATGTATAATCTCAAATACAGAAACAAAAGAAATATTTTTTTTTTTTTTATTAAATCGTATAAAAATGTGATCTATTTACAAAATTATAACCTAATTAACGGTGATAATGAAAATATTATCGTATGATGGTCATTATTTAATGATGATGAGCATATACAGGTGCAGCGGCTACTGCAACTTTTTGGAGTACCTGAAATTTAATAAAGATAAATTAAAATTCTTGTAATTAAATTATTATTATTAAATTTGTAAGTTGGATGTCCAGAAGCGATCAAAAAACTTCTTAACCAATTTTTCTACAAACTTAATGGCTTCTTACAAAAGTTACAAGATTGTAAAATTGTACAAACAATAATTTAAGAAATTAATCAATTAAGGATTGTAGATAAAATAAAAATTAAACTTCATATATACAAAATAATCATTTTAAAAACAAATTAAAATAATAAATTTAAACAATACATTACAAAACTTTAATAATTTGCAATTTATTAAGTTGAAATTTATTTATTTGTATTTAATTTGATTTATTTTAATAAAAATCCTTATGTGATTAATTTACTTTAAACTATTTTACTGTTTGCACAATCTTAAAACCGTTATTTTTGTATGTCTCATTTATACAGACCCTGAAGAAGGCCATAAATTTGCCGAAACATTGGTAAACAAGTTTTTTCCCTATTAAATTTATTAAGACAACACGATCGATAAGTTCAACCATTATTGTTATGTAATGTTTTGATCACATAATAATATAAACTACTGTAACAAGCATTTTAGTTTCTATAATATTTTTTCTTCTATTACGACTATTTAATAATATATTTGTTACTCACAGCTGGATGAGCGTTATGTTCCCTGTGTACAACAGCGTTAAATCCGTTGTGTGGGTCAGCGGTGTATTCAACAACTCTCTTGGAACCGTCAGGTTCAACCAAGGAATAGCTTCCATGTACAACATCACCATCTCTGGATTCAGATTGGTGCTTAACATCACCAGTGTGGGCATCGTGTACAGAGTAGTCAAACTGGTAGGCTGGATGTGCGTCTACATAGTCTACAACATGTTTAGCATGTGCGGCTACAGCTACTGGGGCGGCATGAGCTACAGCTACTGGGGCGGCATGAGCTACTACAGCAGTTCTAGCGTATCCAACTCCTCCACCATAACCGCCGTATCCGCCGTATCCACCATATCCTAGTCCTCTACCAAATCCATAGCCTCCATAGCCACGTGCGGCTACAGCTACTGGGGCTGCATGAGCTACAGCCACAGGTGCTGCGACAACAGCTTGTCTAGAGTAACCGTATCCACCATAACCGAGTCCTCCATAGCCGTGTCCAACTGCCACTGGGCCAACGGCCATGGTCGAGCTGACCATTACAACTGTTGCAATGAATAGCTAAAAATAAGAATTTTAATTAATACTTGTGGACTTTTTATATGGAAATAACAAAAAGCTAGTAGTTTATTTTCAGCGGAAATATTCAGAACAAACTGTTAAATTTTTAAAATTACGAGTTTGCATGGTAAATACAAATTTGGACGTCCTCGAGTGTGGAAAAATTCTTGTTAGTAATTGGTACCCCTACCCTGAGGATTCTATGAATAGCAAAATAAAAATGAAAAGTCATTGAATGTTCAACCTCATATATTTAGGTCCTATAATGATCCTAAAATTTCTTTAGAAACTATCAACCAGAAATTCGATTTTCCCTAATTTATCTGCTATTGTTGTCTGCTTTATTGATTTTCCTTAAGTTCGTCTTCTGTCACTAAGTAAAGAAATGCCTGTTTTTTCGGGCAGGCTTAACAACAGGCTCTTTTCGGGCAATTAGGTGTCGTGGACGGGGGCGGAAGCACCTATTTTACTATTAACATATTTTGTACCAATATAAAATTTATCAGTAATACGCGCGATTCGAACTGGGGTCCTCCCACTTACAAGTCCATGCTCATAACCACTACACCAACACCCGCTCCATTACTATTATATCGTTTTTTGAAGAATTCCGGAGAGGAACCAAGTGATCTTGGACTTTTCACTAAAGTGCTTTTTAAAATTATCGTATGATTTTTTTTTAATTACATAATTCAGAGGAAAATTATAATATATTTAAAAAATTCCGAGGTTGGAGGAAATCGGTTAATCGGAAATATTCTTTATTGAAGGAATTTTCCAAGTTTTCAAGATTTTCCAAGAAAATGGTTCTTAACTTGGTATTCATTTTTTGGCAAATTAACCTATTTATAATTAACATATTGCTGGGAACTGCAGCATTAGGCAGTTAACTATTGCCTCTTCAGCACATTTTATAGTTTCACACCTTGTGAGAATATTGTGAGGTAACTAAAATTTAATAAAATAGACGCACTACTAGAAAATTTATTAAAAAGAATTATTTTTCTTCTCGAAAGAACGTTATATTTTTTCTGGTAATTTTGAGTATATTTCATGAGAGAGTTGGATCTGATAATGGCCGATAAGGGATGTTTAGACATGTTATTACTTTCTCTTACTCCTAGTAAGAGGAAGTGTTGTAATCGTGTCAAATATTCGATATCGAGTTTTCACCGGAAATATCCGTTTTGAGGTCCCCTGAGTCCAAAAAAGTGGTTTTTAGCAAATGGTCTATGCGCGCGTGTGTGTGTTCGTGTGTGTGAGTGTATGTATGTGAACAGCATACTCAAAAACAAATAATCGTAGAAAGTTCAAACTTGATATTCCGTTTAGATATCACCATGGGGTCTGACAATACGTTATCTGTCAAAATTCCTCAACCGGAAATACCACTTTACTAGTGTGTTTTTTACTTTTTTCTCAAAAATAGCTCTGATGTTTTTCTTCAAACATGGTATATTAACTGCGTATACAAAGAGCTACAACTTTTATTTGAAACATTTCTCTGGGAAAATTCATTTAAGGGCAGTTATCGGTGAGGGGCGAGGTTAGGTTTTCCTCTAAAGTGCTATTTCAGTTCATAAGAAAATTCTGTCATCTAAATAATGTTAATTAAAATTAAATTTGTTGTTGAAATTCCGAGTTTGAAAAGAATTGGATGACCGGAAGTGCGTTTACTTTACTACTTTACTAAATATTTTTTTCACTTTTTGCGATTTTCTTAAAAATGGCTCCAACGATTTTCTTGAAACTTCCTATATAATCTGCACATACGAAGATGTACAACTTTTATTTAAAACATTTCTCTAGGGCAAATTCATATAAGGGCACTTTTAGGGGAGGGGGTGGGGTTTCGTTTTTCTCTAAAGTGCTATCAAAGTTGATTATATATAATTCTATCATCCAAACAAACTTAATTAGAAATAAATAGATGGCCAAAATTCCTAGTTTCAAGGCAATTAGTAAACCGGAAGTGCGCTTTTACTCTACAGTTTTTTTTTCAGTTTTCAACGAATTTCATTAAATTTGGTACATTAACTATAAAATTTGTCAATTATAATTTTGAGAACTTGAGTAAGAGAAAGTTGTGTGAGTATTTTACAGCAGATTTTTTTATTTCAGGACCTGTAATAACTCTTCGTTACCAGTGAAATTTAAACAAATGTATTAACTGCAACTTTTCTAATACTGTGCTCGGGATCGGTCCGCAGGGAAAACGTACCGGTCTTCAGGAAATAGTAATGAAGTCTAAAGAAATCACTCTTTCGGTCTAAATTCATGAAAAATACGCTTATAACTCGTGAAGTAGTTTAGCCTAGCACTTAGGAGTATGAGCGTTTCTCCTATAAAACTAATGGCTCAAAGTGTCGCTGGATTCCTCGAGATAAGCGTGCTGTACCGTATTCTAGCTGGGTTACTAGAGTACGGTACTGCTCAGAGAAATGTAATGGAGGAGTTGCTAGATTGATTTAACCGCATGTTTGGACGAAACAAACAAAGCATTACAAAGAAATAGTTAGATAGAAACGTAAAATTATTATAAAAATTAATACTAAATTTCAAAACCGAGTTTATTAATTTTTTTGTTTTTTTAATATAAGGCGTGTCAACAGCTATGGTCATTCTCAGTGCACTGCCGGCCTCCGGACAGTGTTCTCTCATTACAGACAACACTCCAACACCGGACAGTGAGCTGTAGGAAGAAAAAAATCTAAGGATAGCACGGCTGGAGTTTATTATTATTATTATAAAGAAACTGTAAATCATAATTTGTTTTTACATAGTAGTTCATGGGCCGTGCAAAAATATGATCCGCGGACGGAAACTTTGTGAAAATATGACAATACTGCATGGCTAGTGTATGACCGTTGTAATAATTAATTTTAAATATTATTAACATAATGTCTATTGAGTTGGTGAGTAAATTACGATTAAAAATCATTACTGATGTAATATTTTTTTTGTCTCATAATTGATAGGCTACGATTCGACCAATTACAATTTGAATTTATTTAATTTCAATTGGAAATGCTTAAGAGGATTATATAGAAAAACAATATATAAACAATTTTGTTTCAAAAAATATAGTTACCATTTAAATTTAATTACTTTATTGACCACCGCGGAGCGTTAATGTCAAGCCCTATAAATAATGTTTGGGCACATACAGAACATTTAATTTCGAGTTTAGACGACATCAATATATGTATTTTCAATAAAGATTCAGTTTCGAAAATTACTATAATCACAATACTTTCATTTTACACCATTTCTCAGAATTCAAAATGACAAAATTTTTCTTCAGATTTGGAAATATTAGAGGTTTAGTTGCTTTTAAAAGGTGGCAAAACTGCGCATGAATTTGAAATGACACTTGACAAGAAACGTCACAATACTTTTCCCTAAAATTAATTATTCTTAGAAAAATATATCAAATAAAAGTGGCCGTCCAAAATATATATATAAAAGGATACAAAGAAATTGTTTAATTAATTAAAAAGAAAATCATTATTGACGCTTTCGTTGAAATCACCGGAAAACAATTCAGTAATGAATTGCGTCATTTTTGTTAGACGAATATTACCCGAAACCAATTTATATATATAGTTAATATGTTATAGTTATTTATATAAATAAACAATTCAATATACATTACATAACTAACAGTTAAATCTATGTTATATTAAAAAATTGCTATTAAAAACTAATTTCACTTACCGTTGAATACATTTTGTGATAAACTGGTAACTTAGAAACTGTTATTTCTTAAGTGGCTTGTTGGGTGTGATACCTAGGCTCTATTTCTCTTAATATATATACTTTATAATAAATCCCCTCCATTAAAAAATAGAAAAAAAATGACATCGTATATTTTCGAATATTGTACAGACACACCTAGTTCACTTTTACTAAATTACCATAAGACTGGTATTATGTGATATTATTGCATCTGAACTTCCCTGTCCTATAACTGGGTTAGTATTTCAATATTAAGGTCATTGTACTTTCTTTTTTGCTTAATTTGCAAATATTTTCGAATGTTAAATCTTTTAATGAGCAATTATAAGTTGATAATTGAAGCAATTAATTAAAGATATCATTATCATTATTTTACATTCATTAATAAGGATTATTAAATTTAATATGTAATAAATTATGGAAAAAAACTTTGGTGACATTTTATTACACGATAAGTCATCACATTTATATAAAACAACACGCGAAGAACGTATTTTTATGTGTTTATATACACCTGTATACGTCAACAGATTAGCAAAAATGAAAAATAGCAGGAAACTCGATATATAGTTTGTGCACCCTATCGATCAAAATCTCTCAACCGTGAATTACGACATAACTAAATGTATTGTTACTTTCTCTTACTCCTAGTAATATTCTAACACGAATATTGTAATCGTGTCAAATTTTCGATATCGAGTTTTCACCAGTAATATCCGTTTTGAGGTCCCCTGAGTCCAAAAAAGTGGTTTTAGCAAATGGTTTGTGTGTGGTGTGTATGTGAACACGAGAGCTCAAAAATGAAAAATCATACAAAGTTGAAATTTAATATTTCGTTTAGGTATCACCATGGGATGTGATGGTGCGTTATCTGTCAGAATTTCTTAACCGAAAGTACCACTTTACTAGTTTTCTCAAAAATAGCTCCAACGATTTTCTTTAAACTTGGTATATAAACTATACATACAAAGATGTACAACTTTTATTTAAAACATTACTTTGGGAAAATTCATTTAAGGGCACTTTTAGGGGAGAGGTGGGGTAATGTTTTTCTCTAAAGTGCTTTCATAGTTGATTATACAATTCTATCATCCAAACAAAATTAATTAGAAATAAATAGATGGCTAAAATTTCCGAGTCCAAGAAAATTAGTAAACCGGAAGTGCGCTTATACTGAACAGGTTTTTCAGTTTTCGACGAATTTCATTGAAATTTGGTACACAAACTATAAAATTTGTCAATTATAATTTTGAGAACTGGAGTAAGAGAAAGTTGTGTGAGTGTTTCACACCAGATTTTTTTTTTTTTTTTTTTTATCTTCAGGATTTTCTCGATAATTTCGGCTCCTATTTTCTTCACACTCGTATACTATCCATATTTGGTTCTATCAGATTTATTTGAAATTTTCTCTTGGAAAACTGTATTTTATTTTGTGTGTTGGGGGAAATTTGGTGATCTCAGACTGCAGGCTAAACTTCATCTACATTTCTATACAATAATTATTTAAACTTCATTGATAATATAGATATTACATGACGTTTAATACAGTTCAAAATTATCTGACATATTTTATGAAAATTATTACCATTTAAAAATAATATTTTCACATGTTGACTTCGTCTATTGCTTTAAATCACTCCTTAATGTAAACAAAATCGCGAAAGTGAATGGTTGTGGTGGTTTGTCTGTATATGTGAACAATTCAGTCCAAACTTAAAAATCACAGGATATTCAGACTTTATAAACTTCCGTTTAGGTTTCATCAGGCATTAATGTCGCTAAAAGTCACTTCTAGGACGTTAGCGTCCTTGCAGGGTTCGACTAACAAATACCACCCGCATAGACATTCCCAACATAACAATACAAATAAAGCCTGCAATTTGTTGTCCACAATTTTATTTTTAGTTATTTATTAATATTTATTTCCAAATAAGCACACACAACAAACTATTACATACAAAATGTACATAGCAACATCAAAAGCCGTCCATCAGAGTTCAGCATTACAAAGAATAAAAAAAAAAAACACATCTTCAAAATATAATCAATAATATAACAATATAGATTAAACAAAGATGAAATAAATTATGAGCAATATTATTTTCTTCCCCATGCCGATGACCTATAACCCTGTTTGGCATCAGTCTTGCCGTCCAGTATTAAATACTACTTAGGAATAAAGAAACAGTGCTGCCTACGACTTCGTCGAGAGCCGAACAAACCAAAAGATGGTCTCCCTGTATTTTTCCACTATTGCAGATTGGGTTAGCAAGTTATAATTACACAACAATTCTAATTAAAATCCCAATCCCAGCAACCGCAATTCTGTGGAGGTATATAGCTAAGAACTCATGCCCCATCAGCAGACGAAAATTTGGTATTTTATCCGTCGTAGCATGCATATTTATTTTCTTGCTGATCGGCTTCGGATTTTCCTCCATAGTCAGAACAAATTCACCAAGTTCATGTAGAGAGTTCTCTTCAACGTAATGTTTCTGTTACTTGCTACTCACACTTTTTGGTTGTATATAATTATGTGGGAAGGTTATAAGGTATGTTACTGTATGTATGTGATTAATGGCAAAATGGAATTATTATAAGTTATGATTAGACATTAGAAAAATAGTGTATGATAAATTTGTTTACTGTTTTACAGAATACTTTATAACTAAATTTTTAATAGCGTTGTAAAGTATGCTCATTATCTTATCAAGTTATTTTTATTAGAAACCGGTCAGCAAGAAAATAAATATGCGTGCTACGACGGATAAAATACTAGATGTTATCCAGCATTGCAGATCCATCCATATATTCAACAGACGAAAATTTGTTACATCCACATGTCACGAAAGAATAGGGATTCTCAGGATTTACCAGCAGTAGCTTCCACGTATTTTTTTCTTTAATGGCATCTCTTCGTAAAATCCACAATAAGCAGTTAGCGTTAGCAAAAGCTCAGATGAAGCTAGTTGTGGCAACGTGGAGCCTTTCTTTGCCAGAACATCTGCCCTCTCATTCCTATCGATATCGCAATGACTTGGATCCCTTGATAGACAAGATCCAGCTATTTATTTATTAGATTATTTGCGGCTTGCTTAGTTGAGAAAAGGAGGTCGCTATCTGGAGGTCATGTGAGGAGACAGCTAATAAAGCTGCGTGGGAATCAATTAATCTTACTCTATACAATTGATATATACTCAAGTTTTGCTATGGCTATTTTCATTGCTAGCACTTCGGCCTCGAAATTCCGAACACAGCCAACACCCAACATCAACTGCAGCAGATTCACTAAATAGGTTGCTATAAACTCCCTGATCTTCGTTAAGAAACAAATGAGCCGTCTGTGTAAATATAGAGCCTTCACTTGTGGATAACGCGTACGTATCGTCTGGAGTGACTGTTAGTAAATAACAATAAATAAAAAAAAATAAACAATTGAGCTCTTTTCTACACCCTACTAACTCAACCTCTGGTAGGCTCTGTACAGTAAATACAGGAAAAAATAATTAATAATATAAATTGAGGTGAGATACCTTGGGTGGGCTCTGATTAATAGAAAACAGCAAAATATAACTTGAAGAGTGAAAATATTGAGTGGACTGTATATATAATATAATACATATTGTTGAGCAAAGTGGGGATATTAAATATTAAACTTATACGGGCAAAATGAATGTATAAATTAAATTTAAAAATGGGTAACAAATTTTATTTATCACTTTCAACAGTTAAAGGAATGGCGCTTACCTTAAAACATAGAATCCTGGTTGGAAGATCCATGTGTTCTTAGCCCATATCGGGGACAAAGGGAGAGGAGAAATAGGAATAAGAAATAAATCTTATGTGTCTGTAACTCTTGTGTCTTGATCATACACTGCTGCTGGGCTGAGATTGTAGAGAATAATTAAACAGGCTCCTAGAAGCTGCACGGCAGAAATCCAACCGGAAGTTACAACTATGTGATTTCTCATTCATTCTTTTATTTTCACAAAAAAAAAAGTCTTTTTAATTTTCCGCAACAAACCCAACAAATAATTTTCATTAAAATGACATATATCACTATATTGTACGAAATTTTACGAACAAACTAACATAAAGCTTTCAAAAACCACTACAAAAATAGTTTAATGAGGAGCAACACACACAGGCAAACTAATCTAATATCATAATAATAAAAAAAATTAGTAATGTTCACAAAAAATATTATTCTAGCTGATTGTTATGTTGATCTTGACTTAGTATTTATTATACAACAATGTCAAGTATAGCTGAGTATAAGTAACGAGTAGAGATAACGGTTTAAGGTTATGACGTACTTGGCAGCTATGTATCGCTCACTACGTCAGACAATGCGTCATTTTCATACACAATCAAGTTCGTACAATGCTCTTTTTTATACATATATAATAATGACAAATGAAAGATGAATTTTCTTAGTTTTAATATACAGTTCCACTTGTTATTCTTTACATTACTGTAGAAAAAATTTAATGAACTGTAAACTTTTAAACAAAAAAAAAAAGAAGGTAGGGAAAGTGAAAAATATATATATTGCTGGAAATCACTTACTTTCCAAGAATTTAATTTAATACGATTTTCCTAGAAATTCCTTCTTATTTTTCCATACAATTGCGAACCACACTAAGACAGGTATGTTTATAATATTTTCGATTAAAAATATGTCAAATAAACTTTTAATAGAAAACTTTATAGAGCGATATAAAACTTGACTACACGGCGACAGTGCTGCTGCCCTACTCCTCATAAATACATTCTTTCAATGGGCATATGGTGGTTTTACAGCTTCATGAAAGGGTGAGCTAGTTTAGCCAAGAGATATGCGCCTGAAAGTTCAAGGCGCGGCACAGTTAATGTCTTAGAGTGGCTACCTTAATTTTGCCAGTCAAAAACGTGCAACAGAGGCTTTGATGAAAAACTTCACGAATATATAAAACGGCAGCATATCCAAGTTGGGAGTCATAAGCAAATCCATGTAACTTTGTGAGTAGGCATGTCAAACCCAAAGGACGAGCAATTTTTTACTTCTGCCATACTAGTCGATAACATGGGCACGAAGCCTTTCCAGGTCTGGGACAGGTCATCGAATATCCCAATCTAAATGATTGCGCCAAAGTGTTTGTAGAAAGCATTTGGCTTTAAATACTTGTGGGGCAATCCAGCCAAAGGGGTCATACAACCTTGCAGTTCGAGCAATGACTGAACGGTTAGGCAATGACAATCTCTGCAGGGAATTCAAAAACTTTAGGGTTTGACTTCCAGATTAATATTTACCTAAATCTTTGCTTTATATCTGTAACAAACACAATACGGTAAATTCTAAACAGAGTTAGAATATTAGTAATTAACGCCTAAGTTTAGGTCCCGTCACAAAAACATCATTCAGAGAGTAGCCACTAGTATTTTTGCAGCCAGCATCAAAAACTACTCTGATTTTGGACCTAGCTCCATGGGTTTTACAAATTCCATGATAAGGAATATATATTTAGGAATACTGGCAATCGTTACAGGGGCCATAAGGCCTTGGTTTAAGTAATCATCCATAAATTCCGTGAAACGGCCCTTAAACTCTGGATTTTTAATAAATTTGCGCTCCAAAGCATGAAAACGCGAGATCGCTTGAGAATACGAATCCCCTAAGGAAGACAATTGCTCCTGTTGAAAAGAAAGACTAACTTCATACCGTCCAGAGGGCAGAAGTTTAGTTGTCCGCAAGCGGATAACTGGAGAAGTTTAGTTCCTCACAGCGCTGGTCTTCTGGTGAGCAGCCGGGGCGGAAGGGGGTTCTTCCACTTACCAGAGTCCTAGAAAGATCGTCTTCCTGAGCAGAAGACACCAAAGACACAGAAGGATCAAATCGATTAAAGTTGCACACATTGCCATTTGAAGCAATTGGTGCTGCATCCATTCGCACATAACCAAAGCGCGTAAAGACGGCTTGAGGAAGGCCATCACCCAGCTGACAAACTGGGCCCACAAAAGAGGAAGCAGTCTAATCCGTACCTGATAACGCATATATTTGGACGGGACTCCAAAGGTGGGATAAGCGAGGACCATGACTTCTGTAGCTCAAGTAACTTGATTAGCGATGCCAACGCAGGGAGTCACACGACTGATTAGGGGCAGTATATAAAAGCAATGTGATTTGGAAATAAATTCACCACTCAAGTTACCCACTGCACGTAGACGAATGGACGGAAGTAGTACTACACCACTCACCACGAAGCATTCATGAAAGCGCTTGACCTTGAGCTCGTCTGCACAGCTTTCAGAAATAAAAGAAACTTGAGAAGCACTATCCAAAAAATGGCTCTAACCACAACATAATTGTTCGGACTCACCTGAATCTGACTAAACTCGTGGCCAACAATATGCTACTGGGCACGAAAGAATTAGTAGAGACGCTGGTAGTAGCTGAAATAGAAGGAACCGTAGTGGTGAACCTTCCTCATTATTATGAGGGGCAGAAGGCAATGGAAGTGTATTGGCGCTCACAGATTTGTTCTCAAAATGGAGTAGCGAATGGTGGCGCTTAGATTTACATTAGGAGCAGGCCTGGAATTCAGCACAAACTCCTTGGTGTTTTTTATTCAAACACACAACACATAATGTGTGCAATTTAATATAAGTGGATTTAGAGAAATCAGAAAGCTTTCTATTATTAGAAGCTTTGGACTTCCTTTTAGGACTATTAGCCGTGTTCAATAGAGGAACATCCTCAGAATTGGCTTCTTAGTTTCGCTCAGCAAAGTCAGTTAGAAAAGAAGTAATTTCTGAAATCTGCGGTATTTTAAGTTTATCCTATAGTGTACTCTCGAATTTCTCCCTCAAATGGGCGTCCAGATACGACAAAAGATAATAAACGTAAACAACACGATAAGGTTCATCTACCTTAAGTGAGGTAAGAGAACTAAAATTCAATTCGTATACGTCAATTAATTGCCGACTAGAATCCAAGGAATTTCTCACCGCCTTGGGGAGGTTCCACAAGTTACGACAATATTTTTTAACAATCGTCCTTTTTTACTTTCTCTTACTCCTAGTAAGAGGAAGTATTGTAATTTATGATATCGCTCAGTTAAAACCTTAAAGGCAGTTTCATAGCTTTCATCAGTCAGAGGCAACCGAGAGATTTTATCATAAGCCTGATCCGCAAACTGATTAATTAAATATAGAGGTTTCTGGGTAGGGGATAATATAACGCTGTCATGAACAAGGGTCATAAACTTGTTATAAAATTCATCCCAATTGGAAGTACCGTTAAATTTTGGTAAGGTTAAACGAGGCAAGTCAGACAAATTTAATGAAGTTTGATTCAAAGGGTTAGGTGCTAAACTCAACTTAGCATATAGGCGAGTTGAAGCAGCAAGAAGTGAAGTAGCAGCATAGAAAACCCCGTTAGCATGAAACTCGCCTTTAGTTAACCAATTCCTTTAATGCTTGTACATCTGCCGTTAATATTTCATCATTCAAATCTTGCGGTAACACTTCCAGATGAGTGTAAGGTTCCAGCTTTTCATTGACTGAATTATGTTCAGCACGAAGCTGTGCAAGTAACCATGTAACATCCAACTGTACCGAAGGGCGATCAGGACTTAATTGCCTCTAGGTGCGTCACAGTTGACTCCAAAGCCGTCGTAGATACAGAAATCTGACGGGTAAATAAAACTGCAGTTAATTTTTGAGGGCAGTCAAAATAGGGTGCTGTTCGTACAATAAAATTTAAAACACCCAAATTAAGAGCAACAACAAAATAATAGAAAAAATGTAATTCCAGAAGGGAATTTAATAATAAACGTGTCAGAATTTACGGCAAATATTGAACAAAGATTAGAACAAACAAATACAACA
This sequence comes from Triatoma infestans, assembly GCA_011037195.1. Taxonomy (NCBI): domain Eukaryota; kingdom Metazoa; phylum Arthropoda; class Insecta; order Hemiptera; family Reduviidae; genus Triatoma; species Triatoma infestans. The sequence continues at coordinate 2,285 of JAAEAF010007488.1, read as the reverse complement.
CGAAATCTAACAAAATTAACAATTCTGTTTGCAATGAAACAGACAAAAGTATATTTAAATAAATTTCAAAAGAAATCTACGAAGCACAAAGGCGTTACATTTATGGCAAATGTTAAACAAAGAATGCACAACAAATAAATGCAACACGAAATCTAAACAAATTTAATAATTCTGTTTACAACGAAACAGAAAAAAGTATATAAATGAATTATAAATCCAAAAGAAATCCAATAACAATTAATTTAAATCACGTAGAAGGTAAACAAAAGAAAAGGTTCTTGCGAGCAGGTTAGATTGAGACGTCAAACTTGTCTAATCAGCTGGTCAGAGAGCGAGCGTAGGTAAGTCGCTAGTGTATAACCTAGGGGTCACTGTGATAAGAATCAAGCTAGATAATCTAACGGACCGTGGACTAAAATTGGCTGCCACTCTGAATAACCAAACAAAGCTTACCTGTTTGCTGGTTGCTAACCTTAAAACACGTGAATTTAACAAAGTACTCACAAGAAAAACCACAATTGAAAATTAAACGAAATTTACCATAGTAAGGGTGATAATTGGGCCTCTGGTAGGCTCTGTTCAATAAATATAGGAAAAATAAAGGTGAGCTTCTTTAACAGCCTATTATCTCAACCTCTGGTAAGCTCTATATAGTAAATACAGGAAATAAAAAAATATATATTGATCTTAATTCATCTACAGAAAATGCTATAGATGATTTAAGACAAGAAACTAGTAAGTAACTTTTAATTGTCTTTTTTATGTTTCTGCAATGTAACAAATGTGTATGTTTAAAAATTCTTTCTCCACATCTTCGTGACTATCTACATATTAAAGCCGTGATAAAGACAGGAAACTCTGTCAAAACGTTGGCATAATTGAATGTTTCTTTCATGATCGATCCTTATCAAATTTCTTCATAACATAATCCCTAAGGAATTCTAATAACTTGACGGGCTCTAGGGGAGGGTATATTCCCCCTCTTCCTTCTGGTAACTCCTGGTAACGGCAGCCTCGCGGTCCGTTTGGAGACGTAATGGAGTTTCATCCATATCCCTACAGAATCTGCATGTGTTGTCATCACTCTCCAAACTCAGCTTCGTCAGGTTTCCTCTGAGTCGACTATGCTCCGTGAGGAAACCGGTGGTAACTCGGGGACAATTGAATCACTAATAAAAATTAGAAATAAATATATCAATTCTAAGTACGTAGAATGTTGTAAGAAAGGTTCACACTAAATTCATCAGATTCTTTTTCCTTCACCTTAGTCCTAGTAAACGGAAGTATTGCGATCGTACTAGATTTTTCGAAATTTGGGTTTTTACTGGAAATTCAAGTTTTGGGGTCCCGTAAATATGTAAAACATATTTTTGGACTCTGTATAACTCAAAAATGGTAAAACGGCAGAATCCTAAAACTTGGTGTTCTGATTAGCCGCTATCACCGCATCAAAGACGAAGATTTCGTGCAAAATCGAAAGTGCGTCTTTCCTGAATGTTTGTTTGCTCAATAATATATGGTTTTATCAACTCCATAATTAATATAAATCCATATTAAATGCATTAATAGAATTCCAAATTTTAAGAAAATTGATTAACCAGAAGTGCGACCGTAAAATAGGTTTTTGTAGTTTTCTTGAAAATGACAAGGTGTAACGATTTCCTTTATACTTGGACGCTATTTTTACAGGAAAAAAAAGTATTACTTTAAATTGAAACATTTTTCAAAAAAAGTAAAAAAAAAATAATTTTGAAGTGTTTAGATACTTTTGGGAAAGTAAGCAGAGTTGGTGCCCTCTGTCTTAACCAACAAAGCTCCCACTTTTTTGCAACATAACTTTAAACCTGACTGACAGGAACACCTCTAAAATAATTTCATTCGGGATTTTTTTACTTTCTCTTACTCCTAGTAAGAGGAAGTATTGTAATCGTGTCAAATTTTCGATATCGAGTTTTCACCGGAAATTTCCGTTTTGAGGTCCCCTGAGTCCAAAAAAGTGGTTTTTAGCAAATGGTCTGTGTGTGTGTGTGTGTGTGTGTGTGAACAGCATGGCTCAAAAAAGGAAAACCGTAGAAAATTGAAACTTGATATTCCGTTTCAGTATCACCGTGGGATCTGACCGGTGCGGTAGTGTCAATATTCAGCAAACGGAAAGTACACTTACTAGTTAGTTTTTTACATTTTGCGATTTTATAAAAATGGCTCCGGACGAATTTCTTTAAAAACTTTTATATATCAAACTACAACATACAAAAGCGCTGTTAACTTATTTGAAACATTTCTCC